>JADDOH010004834.1:0-43164 GCA_016648135.1 Agrypnia vestita | reverse complement strand
AAGAATAGCTCGCGATTGTACATTTATGTTCAAACTGTAAAAAAAATTGTCAGTGAATAAAGGCTTTATTATTATTATTATTATATATTTTGAGAACATATTTACTGGATTTTGTTCCAGAGGGATGATTAATTAATTACGATAAATTATTGAGGTCTCACAGAGAAGAGGCTATTTGTACAAGAAATCACTTAAGCCAGCTCACACACGGCTTACAACCTGTGTGAGCTGGCTTAAGTGATCACTCTATACAATGCAACGTTCACTAAGAATATCCACATATGTTACTAGCACTGTCCGTTCAAGTAAACGAAAGATTTTCAGATTTGGAACATATATAGAACTGTCAAAATTTGATATAGTGTAGAAAGGTTCGCCTTTCTATAAAATACCGTTTCTTAATACATTTTACCAGAGAAGCCTTCGAAATTATTATAATATTATAATATCGCAATTCAAAGGCGATCGACAACCTGGGCACGGGCCTGGCCACTGTCAAGCGCGTCACGCGCGTCACTTGTCAAGTTCTTGTGAAACAATATGGCTTACGCGGCGAAGGGAAAGTTATGACAGAAACTTTAAACCTTCGACAGGAGCGCATCGCACGATTTAGATGAACAATTGAAATATAATTCCGGTATACGATGTTACAGTGATAAAACCAGCTCTACGATAACGAGAAGAGTGGGAGATGGATGGGACAAGGAAGGGTTTAACTAAGTTTTTGGAAAGGTGAAATTGTGATATCTCTGCGTAGTTGACTCCACACCCTAGCCGACCGCACTTGGAATGAGGAGCTGAAGAATTCAGTATTATCAATGGGGTTAGATATCCATCCCATCTGAAGTGCTGTCAGCTTAACGGAGCGGAAAGCCACGATTAGATAGAATGTTGAATTTAGATTTCAGGTAAAGAGGTGAGTGAGGATTGAAAAAGATATAGATAAGTAGAGATAAAACATGGATGTTATGGCGTTACAGGATTATGAGCTAATGGAGAATATTGCGAATATTGATCGAATCTTTTGAGATTGAAGATGAAACAGTTACACACGTTTCGAAGGCATTCCTGTTTTTTGAGATGCTCTTCTTTGACATCCAGTATAATCAAGCAGGGGAAGATGTAGGAATTACGTAATTGATATTTCACAGTGAATCGTAGGGAGTAAATACCGTAAACTATTTTTTCTGCTGAAATGTGAAATACGTTCATGCTATGAAAGATCTGCATCAATTAGGATGCCCATGTTTTTCATAACTTTAGCATAGGGTATGGACTGTTTGCTGAGGTAAAGTGATGGGAGCGTTGAATTTTTCATTCTATATTACAGATTAGATGTCTGGTATAATTTCGATGTGTATTTTTTATCACTTATTTTGTACATAGATTATGTAATTGTGGCTTTATTTTTCCTAAATAAAAATGAATATCATTGGCTAAACATGACATTTTTTATTAATTATTAATAATAATATACGCCCTGACTTGGGCTTTCACATCATAAAAAAAGAAGCATAGCTGTCTTATTACATTAGAACAATATAACAAAAATTGAAATAATATTAACATTATATACAAAAAGTCAAAAGAAAATAAAATAGGTAATATTTAGAAAGCAGTAAGAAATAAGAAAGAAAATAGTAAAAAGTTAAATAAAAATTATTTACACAACAAAAAAGTGTATATATCTACACCACAAGAAAAATTTATATTATACTAGTTTACTATGCCTGAGTGATCTGTGTTGAGACAGACAAAAAGACAATACTACATATGTACAGACTGGGTCACGCTCGTTCCGCGTCGTTCAATCAAGCGTGACCTGCGAGTTCACCAAAACTTACAAACAGAAAAAATCGAAAGATACAAAGAAATTGAATACAGTGAAACTTTTCTCGTATAGGTGAACACGAGTTGACGTAAAAGAGCGAGTATTCTCTGACATGGGAGAGTATGAGAGGACATTTAATGCTAATTTATGTGTCCGAGTTGAGTTTAGAATGAAGATGGAATATATTTTTAGTAAATAAAAACAAATGCTTTCATTGCATCTTTGCAACATTGCCATCCGCAGTCTTCAATAACTAAATCACTGTTTCACTTACTAAATTTGTATCCAGAAATAACAACTATCTATGGGCAGAATTCATTCAAGCCTCGAAGTTGCACTGTACCCAATAAGCAACAACCCTGATTTTTCTGGTTGTTTATGTACTTGCTTCAATTACAATATATTGTTTAATTAATATTAGCGTGAGACGCTAGACCTTATGGGCAGGTCTTTTGGCAACTGCGCGGCCACACGGTGGTATGTGGTGGCACTGTGGTTCATCCATCGTCTTTGGAATCAACGAAACCTTAATTTGTATAAACTGTATATTCGTTATGGTAGCTAACCGGCTTTTCCCGTACAGGTAATAAATAGACGCTTCTCTATAAATTAAAAGTCACAAAAGTTAGAGATGTAAAAATATCTCTTTCACTCTTAGTCGATGTTCTCATGACAACATTAATATTTTAATCTTCTTCTACAGCGCGCACTGCTTTCCTCCACAGTCTTTCCAATCCCCCAGTTGTCTTCCTTCTAGAAGCATCCCCAAAATAGGAATAAATTATTTTTCTGTGTGTTGTGGGAAGCCTTTCTTTAGTAGGAGGTCCCTGAAGAATAGAGACATATTAATAAATAGTATTTTATTGACAAGTAATACCTAACCTAACCTAACCTAACAGTAGTATAAATAATACGTGCGCTAATCTTCGGGAGAGCGTAGATTTATCTGTAACGCATTAACATAACGATTCCATCAACAATATAAATTATTAAATATTATTATATGGGTGCAATAAAGGATGAAAGATGGACATCTTAGAGATTTTAGAAATAAATAATAATAAAATAAATAATAAAAATATAATTAACATCCAGATACCGCCCACAACCTCCCCACTCCTATCCATTCTAACCCCGCCCCCAACCCCCACCACCATTACACCCATCCAATCCCTATAAATTCTGTCTCCAATTATTTTTAATTTAGTTGTAAACGTGTTGTTATTGACAATGGGAGAAATCCCGAAAACGTTCTAACAATTCAAAATAAATATAGTGGAATAAAACAGTGTTGTTTACTCTCATTTTTTAAATATTAAAAATGAATTTCCACAATGTTACAAACAAAAAACTTGAACAATTAATATAAAAACGTACGTTTTTCTTACATGTGTATATAATATTAAACCGAGCCTGCAAATATGTATTTTAATTATAATTCGCGAAAGCTGACCCTGTATAAATCACAAGATCGTCCGGTTATCAATTTTGGCAGCTGTTTACTTGAGGAACCCGTTGGACTCGATGCGAAAGTAATCAAAGAAGAAACAGAAATTGAGATACATTCAGTATAGATTAAAGATACAGTGAATATTACATGCTGTAATGATTAACTAAGTTTATTATCGAAAATACTAACGAAAGTTATAAGGTATTCCCCAATAACAAGTATAAACAGTGATGGATTCAGAAATAACTTTTGATACTCAATTAATTTGGCACTTTATTGTGGTTTGTATGATATGATTTATGGTGATTTGCATAAACTTATACAATATGAATGAAAATATTACGATGAAGACTGACGTAATTAAATAATCGTTTAAAATACGATCTAAGAATGTATAAAACATACTCGCCTTTGGTCCTCTAACCCCCCCCCCTCGATGGTTTAAGCATTGATCAAAAACTAAGACAATTTCTGTGCTGAGAGTGAATTTTATATTTCAGGCGATCCTTCACATTCTGCACAAAAATAGTAAATAACATAACATATTCTCCCATTCCGGGCATGTGGATATGATGAAATTCCCCGTCCCAAGCATAATGTTATAGATGAAGTGCACGAGATCACGCTACACAGTTAATCTGATTAGCAGTTTGAACTCTACTTCACCGAGACTTCGCAACCAACCGAGGTAATGAACGAGTGAAGGGTATTTTGAGCTGGTCATCATGTTATCCTACAATCTTATCAAATATGTAACTTTAAAAAAAATTTTTTCGTTGATATTTTTTAGTTTACACCTGTTCGTACCCTCAAGTGTCCATTTGTTTTTCAACTCTTTTGTTAGGAAAATAATTTTTCATTATATAGGTGGTACACGTATATCGTAAAACAGACCAGAAAAAATTAACAAATAAATAAATATTAATTAATTTAAAATGATTTATAATTATAATTATTGATAATTGTAATTAGTATAATTATAAAAAAACTAATTAACTTGTGAGAATTGTGGAAGTAAAAAAAACTTTCCAACATAGCTTGGCATGAAACAAGTAGATTTCGCCCGTGTATGTTAGTGTGTTTTTTATTTTTTCTGTTAGTCTAATTTTGATCAATTGTTAATGTTTTCGAATTTTCAACAACAACAATTTTCTGACATACGCCTGTTGATCGGGCTGGTGAAGGAATTTAGCTAAGATATCTTTCAGACGAATTTTTCAGTCAAAATTTAAACTGAAATCTGATGAAAACAACGGGAGTTATTGTGTCTCTGTACATACAAAAACAATTTTTTTATCGGAGCATGGTTTGTGGTTTCAGAACCTCCCCATGAGTCCATCAGCAGCGGTATTTCTATCGAAATGTACCTAAAAAGTTACAGCAGACGGAGAGTGTGGCTCCAAATTTTTTGGTATATTTCTCAGGAATAATATGGTTTTTCAGTTCTGGAAATATATTTGATATTTTAAGACAGTTCTATAAACATATTATTTATATATAGCTGTAGTCAGATATCGCCGTGTTCAAATTCTGAGATTTAACAAGCAGTTTGCTAAGATAAATACAAATATATTTGCAAAGCCCAGCGTACGTCCACTAAGCATGTCCGACAGAGAAATAAAAAAATAAAAAAATATTGCATGCATATTTTACAATAGATTGTCAATGCCGAAAAAAGTATATAGTGAGATAATATGGTACATGGATGCTTCATTATTAAGCATAGTATGTCCATGAAATATATATTAGATTAACTAACTTTCTTAGATCTAGACTAACTGTCATTTGTCTAACTTTTGTAGATTTACTAGCCAGATTTGAAAACAAAAATATTTTATTCAACTTTCTTAGATCTAGACTAACTATAATGTATCTAACTTTCCTAGATTGACTGGCCAGATTTGAAATCAAAAATATTCTATTCAACTTTCTTAGATCTAAACTAACTGTCATGTATCTAATTTTCGTAGATCGACTGGACAGATTTGAAAATAAAAATATTTTAGAATATTTTGAGTTTGTTCAAATCTTTCAGAACAGTGCTGGATTTATGTCACAGAGACATTATTAATCAATAAATGTATATATTATAGATATCTCACAGAGACGAAACTGTATTTTTATTATGGGAAAGTAGGTATAGAAGTCATTTGGGTGTACATAGGACTTATGACCTATCTTTATGGTTGGCTTAAGTGATCACTTTACACATTTGTAACATTCGCCATTTCTACCCATGATAGAATATACCATGCTTATTCATTTTTTTGGAAGTTGTATATATGTTCAAATTGCGTGGAAAGCTTTCACATATGAGTTGTAAGCGCCTTTCCATGCGGCCTGTACAAAGCCATTTTCATTCTCCTAAATCCCCACAGATGTCGCTAATGAGAAAATCTACATTGATTTTTTACGGAATTTTGAGAGCAATATATTTTATTGTGTAATGAAATTCATCCGAATACTTGCATTACACTAGGATACGCCAGGAAATATTATTTTGGAAATGGCGAATGTTACAATTGTGTAAAGTGATCACTTAAGCCAACCATAAAGATAGGTCATAAGTCCTATGTACACCCAAATGACTTCTATACCTACTTTCCCATAATAAAAATACAGTTTCGTCTCTGTGAGACATCTACAATATATACATTTATTAAAAATATTTTATTTAACTTTCTTAGATCTAGACTAACTGTCATGTATCTAACTTTTATAGATCGTCTGGCCAGATTTGATAACAAAAATATTTTTATATAGAAGATATATTGTATAGAATATATTATATAGAATAACTCAACTGGATGCATTACTCACGTATTATGTATATAGGGAACTATTATTATAATCACCATTCACCAGAATTGCTTGCTCTTATTGTAAGCTAAATTGAGTAAAAATGGAAAATTACATTATTAGTGGAGCTTACTGTGAGCTAAATTGACTAAGCATGAAAAATTACATTATTAATGAAGTTTAATGTGAGATAAATTGACTAAACATGGAAAATTACGTCATTAGTGAATCTTACTACGAGCGAAATTTACTAAACTTGGAAAATTACGTTATGAGTGGTGATAGTTTAAAGTATTTATAGGACTTGTGGTCCTCAATATTTTATCTCTATATATTTTTGTATTTTTTTTCGTGTACTTGTTTTTGTTTACAAAGCAACACAGTTATTTAAATTTATGTGTACTATTTAATTACTTAGGAGATATTAAAAAAAAAATATAGCGTAAGCAAAATACATTGCCGGTAGAATGCACAATAAAAAAGGCGGCCATCGTAGCCCAGTGGGCAAGACACTGGTTTCTCACACCGAGGGTTTCGGGTTCGACTCCCAGTAGGGTCACAATTAATCTATATGATTTACTGAAGCCTGGGTGTTTTGTGATGTGTTTCGTTTCTGTAACTGGACCACTTGGCCTGTTGAAGCGTAAAATGAGAAATAAAAATATTTTCCATTAAATTTTAATAGATTTATTATATTTAAAATAATTTGCGCATTTCTGGTACAGTTGCCGGCAAACTTCTTGACATTTTTTGGCGTAGTGGGGGAATGCGCAGAAGACGAATTTTGGGTCTCGTTGGTGGAATGGTACATGCGCAAACTTCCCCCTACTACACCGAAAATTGTGGAGATGTTTGCCGGCTACTGTACCAAAGCTGATTTAGTCCATTTATACAAATATCAGTGTCATGATGTCGAAAAAATAATATTACATTTGGCTGATGATATTTCGATCCTTTCCTTTTATATTGAGGAAGTGAAGTGGTGCTTCTCTATACACCTAGAAGATGCCTTCAGGTGTCTGCAATTGATTTTTATTTGGTGGGTGTATTTTTATATATACTTTCCTGTCTATTTTCTTCCCTCAATTACACTTCTGAGGTATGCGTACATTGTGTCTAATCTTAGATAGTATATCTACCTATTTATATTTGTGCACATTCCTCAGTTACCTCCTCTATTCTACCATTTCTCCGGTACTTCTGTCCAGCAACGAGTAATTTAGAACTGGTAAAATCGATCATACCTAGCCTAGGTGTTATGATTGCCTGTGTTAGATTTGAATAAATTTGACATAAATTATTACCTTGGAGCTGCAGTGAGTTCTCCGAAAACAGTTATACAAAAATATAATTTAGAGATAATTTAAATTTAATATAATCTATTGGTTACGTCGTTCCATTTCCTAAAATGATCAAGACATTGGATTACGAAATCAAGCGACTCATTTCTAGAGTAGAGATTTTTTAATGTTTGATCGCAATCGCTCGGTTCCGCATGACTCACCACCTGAAATAGGTCATTGGCTCTATTTTACACAAATTATCCTATTGTTATATTTTAGAAGTGTTCTAGATTTATAAAGGCAACCATATACGTTAGTACAATAAACTGTATTTTTTAAATTACATTTGTTTTTATATTGACATTATTTGGCAGCCTCAAAAAGAACTTTAATCCTTGAGAAATGTACCAAATTATCAATTTATTCAGTTTGGCGTGGTGGGAACTCGGCTACTGACTCAAAATGCGAAAGTTTGCTCCCCATTTTTGGTAGCCATTGATTAGTTTTTATTAATTAAGTATGCCACGACTTACTAATTATTATTATTATTTGTGGTAATCTTTAATTAGTTAACTGCATTCAGGAGTGGTTGATTTTCGTAAGAAACAGTTTTTTTTAATGTTTGAGGAAATCACACTTGTAGGTAGGTATATACTCGAATCACATAGATGGATCTTTACACATATTCGTATTTGTCTCGGCATCACCTCTCTCAGTTCTAGTATCGTTTTACAACATCCGAATTTTGAAGATATTCCATGAGACGTTGACCTATAGGAACGTATGTTTTTTTTTTTAATATTACAAGACATGACTCCAATACCTATGTATATTAGTATACTAGTGTGCGAGCATATTGCGACTGCTGCTGTAGTTTGTGGTTTCCAATTAACGACTTTTCTCATCGAAAACTCAAGGACAATATATACTTATTGTTAATTTGTGTCAGTATAAAAAAATTAATGTAAAATTTGAAAACGAAATATTCGATACCATTGAAAATTGATTAGCTGTCAAGTGCATTCTGTCTCCATCTAAGCGTGACATTTACGGATGTTTATAGGAACAATTAGTTGACGTGATGGTGAATGGTCAAATGGTGGAGTCTGTTATTATTGCAGATAACCTTGAGAGCAATCAAAAAATGGTGAAACAAGTCAATTTAGTAAACGAGAAATAACTCAAACTCCATTGAATGCGTCTAAAGAAGAAAACACTGTCGATAATTTGATCAAAGAAAACGAACCATGAAAGAATATCGTAGTTCAAAAATTTTAGATTTGGCTAAAAGAAGCGCTTTTACCAAAATGAAAAAAAAAACACCGTAGGTACAATCGGATCAGCGAATCGTTTAATGTTAAATTTTATTTATTCTGCTGTGTGGCATTGGCTCCGAATCAATCGCTTATGAAAATGAATGACCGATGAAGGAATGAAGAAATTTAGCGGCGGACGAATAAAATTTAATCAATTAATAATTACAAGAGAAATTATGTTCGCAACCTTTATTGTGAATCACTTAAGAAGAAAACTGGAATGCCTCGGTCAAATCATGAGGGGAAATAAGTGGAGAAAACTGCATCTTCATCTGAGAAAACTGCAAAACTGTCAAACTGGGAAATATCCGTGGAAAATGATCAGGGTACGAGATGGAATTCCTGGTAAAAAAAGAGTCTCGTGCGGTTCTATGTCCAAGTCTTCTGCGGCTGGATATAAAGCTGAAGTTAAGATCACCACAAGGGTTGACAGCCTACGCTATTAGACGGCACGCAGAGAAAAATAATTAACTATTTAGACTATAATATCATTCGCTTTTCCATATTTACAAAATCAGGTATTTAATACATCATTTGCATTCAGAGATTTTTTATAATCATGTGGGCATTCAAGTACCTACTTATAGGTAGGTACTACCTAAAAATTATTTTGCGATTCTCTACTTCTACTTCACATTCTTGTGCAAATATTAATCAGACTAATAAAAGATTTATGAAAAACTTATTTTTCATATATACCACTTATAAAAATTAATCAAGAAACCAGGCGCCATCTAGCAATACTTATTTAAAATATACGTTTTTAAAAATATTCCATTTATTAATATTTTGATTGGTAAGAATAGTTATACCACTGGAGGATAATTGTACTATGGAAGTTGTACTTTAAATATGTCTGATAGAGTACTTGTTTGTTTTAGTTGGTTTAGTTGTACTGTGATAGGTATACACACTCCTATTTTGATAGTAAATTATATATGAAATATTGAAAAACAGAGCAATGAGAGCTTTCTGTTAAATACAATTAAGTTTACTAATAGTTGAATTTACAAATCAGCTAACCAGCAAATTAAAAATAATGCTCCGGGTTTATAAGTTAAAAAAGTGTAACAGTTTTTAAATAATTACTAATATGTTTTCACAATATTTTCTGTTGAATATGGAAAAGAAAAAGGCGCGAAAAGAGCAAAAATTCATGCATATAGGATCTTACGTGACATTTAACATTTAGAAACACTAAGAAAGGGCGGAAAGCAACATATCATTCAGATTGTAGTCCCTACCCCTTTGTTTTTCTCAATCTTCTCCCTTTTGAAGTTCCAGGTGATTTTACTAACATAATATAACAGTGTAGATAATAATATTACATTTTCATTGCTCTTTTATATGTGCAACGATCGAGTTATATTTGTTGTTACAACCCGCTACGACATAAGAAGATTTGAATTTAAAAACAAGATTAAAATAAAGATAAAACTCTTCAATTATATAAAACAAAATCTAGCCAATTATCTGCGAGTTGGATTAATTCTAATACATCTTTTATTATTATCTCTAAAAATATGTCATCCATATTTCTGATTAACATCCACGTTATATAATTTTTGTTCTACACAATGTAAGATAAATTTAATTGAGTAGATAGTTAAGTATTATAAACCAAAGTGAACCCGGGTACGAACAGTTTTTTAGTACATGAATTATGACAGCCAAATTGATGTCGATAATGAAATATTGCAAATTACGGGCGTATAAGAAAAATCAAACACAAAATAATGATACAAAAAAGCAAATTATAAGAATCATGAATTTTCACAATTGTAAATATGTTTAGATTTATAGATAAACATTACAAAATGTTTGTCTTAATAAGTGGTTTGTACCTACGTGTTAATATCTAATAAATTTATTTTAATTATTTATTTTATTAATTTTATTTTAACATAATATTTTTTTTTAATTCTAGGCATTCTGTGGTAATAATTACAATAGGAATAGGAAAACATGTTTGTTCTTTGCTTGGGATATTTTAAACAGCGTATAACCTCGTCCACCGCCACTTGTATAAAACATGTCAGTTACCCGTCACTCTGTGTACTTACCTATAAAGCACAATACATTATAAATGTCTCGCAATAATATTGTGACGGTTAGTCTGATTTCGCCATTTCTTCTCGACAGAGTCGTGTGGTGTGTGTCCCCCGTAACTTGTTGAATATTTATGTTTTGCTTTTACAGGCGGCCGATGACATCATCGGATCAAGTTAAGGCATAAATTCATAAAATGCTCTAAGCAGACGATTACTCAGAGTTTGTCAGAGATTAGACCGAGCCGCGATAGCACAGTCCATAGAAGGAATTAAATCACTTTCTACTTTCTACGCTGTTTTTAGCATAAAATATGATTTTTCGGAGGCTTCCCGGGTAAAATATATGACGTAAAACGCATTAAAAATGCGCAACATGTTGTAGAATAATATCTCTTGGCAGAGCAGTCGTAGTCTCTGTGATTATGAAGATCTGCAACATTCCAGCACTTCTTGGAGAGAACCATTGGTTGCACACTTTACCATCTTCGTCCATCTAGTCAGCGTCTGCAGCGGGGACGGATCCCCTCGGCTCCATTTAAGATAGTCGAATTAGTGTGTATGAGCCTGTATTTTTTTAAATTTCGTCTTTTTCCCAGTTACGGAGGTTTCTGTTTGACTTTAGCCATCCACTGCCGCCACTGCGGGATTCGTCTAATACCATCTCTTTGTTCATGTACTTATTTATGTACCCGATGCGGGGCAGCGGGGTCTTGCATTGTAAGTAAAAAAATGTCAACCTGGAGACGAATGAAAATGGCCGATATGGGAGCTTTTGCTCATAAAACGATCCTGGGTAAGCTGTGGGTACCTACCGTTCACAGTATGTATAAGCCGTGCGTACGACGCACATTGTTTCATTTACGGGCGTAAACACCAACGAAATAATGTGCGTCGTACGCATGGCTGATACATACTCGTTCGATTGTCTTTCTTAAATTAAAATATATTTATCTAGCAGACCCACGTCTCGTGATATGCCCGAAATATTTCAGTACGTGCATTGGTATTTCGAATGAGTTTATTCTGTGAGCTGTCCGTGCCGGGATATGTCGCCAGTACCTACTACATCTCTAAGTATCTATCTTTCTGCGCTTTTGTTATCGCAGTGTCCATATCCAGGAATAATACAGAAAGACTGGAACTAACATAACGCAAAACAAAATAGACAATGTTTGGAGAGACCAAAACAAAATACAGTGATCTGTATACGAGGTGATCCATGACGGACTTTAAACGTTACTTGGAGGGGGGATTTTGGTGGCGCCTTATTGGTGGGAGACTTTCATGTCACCCGCGAACAAGTACGGCTAGTCCGTAACTTTTGAGGCCTTTTAAGCCTTGACAATGGCACGTGATACCGTGTCGAAACGTCGGCCTAGGTCTTCTCAGGGAGACCATTTAGAGAAAATGCGAGATAGTCCAGAATTTACTTTTGTTACATACAATAACGCTCGCGGAATCCTCAAGCAAAACATATGTATATATATATGTAATTTCAGAACGAAAAGGTTATATACCTACTTCATTTTTCACTTGTATTATATATTATACTCCAATGAGGTTCCTTATGTACGGCACGGTAAGAAATTGGGATTTTGTATAACTAAAAGACAATACGCTACTAGATTATTTTTTAGTTTATAGCCTATGCTGGTTCTCGATTGTTTACCAAAGTCGGAGGAGAAGGCGCATTGTATATCGATTGACGGCAATTTACTTACGAAATAGTAGATGCATCATCTGTGCCTTAAGGCAATTTAAGAGAGCTGTCATCTACAACTTTAAAACTCTATTGACTGTTTTCCGACTGACAGTTTAACGGCCCTGATCGGCAACAAGATTAGTCGATTATTTGTTATCGAAAGAAATCACGAGAACGATGGAATAGATAGGTACCTACTGTTAAAGTTGCTCAGGCTATGCTTGACGGGCACGATCTGCTAATATTTTTAACATTCGAGAACTGCTGCTATGCGGGTGGCGCGAGAGGATTGAGGATAGGAGGACAAGCATAGTTGAATACATATATGAGGACACCAAGAGTGAGAGTGGCCACGGTAAGGCTGCGCACGGTCTTGCGATCGTAATCGCAAAACAATATTGCAAAGCGCACATTTGCGACTAACCAGTATCAACTTTGTCAGTTTCCAACGGTTTCCAAATGAATAGGGGAATAGGGTCACATTTTTTTAAATAGAAAAATCTTAATTTTGACCTAGGAAATACGGTTATGAAAAAGATTTTTTTTAAATATGCACTTACCTATATTAACATTAAAAAAACGATTTTGAAAATCACGATTTTAAACTCCCGCCAAAACGCTTATTTTCGTAAGTGTCCACGTGACAGCACATTCGCGTATTTATTAAACATTCATTCGTTTTTTTACAAAACAAGCCGGCTTTTTTGTATTTCATCCATTATATCTGGGAAAAAGTATTGTAAATATTGTATGTTATCCAAAAATGTAGAAATTCTTCTCTGAAAACTACCGATAAACTATTTATAACTGCGCCTAAGAGTGCTCCCTTAAGACAGGAGTGGTGTCGTGCGACGAGACAAGACGAGAAGAAAGATGAAGGACTTTCTTCTTATTCCACTCTGTTTTGTTGTGGAAGATCGTTTTAATTTTTAATGTACCTAAGTATTATTTAGAATGTACGAAGACGTACGGTTACTATAGAAACAAAACAAATTACAGTGATAAACACCATAGATCACATAGGTATGTTTGTCTTTATACTTGCCAAACAACGTCACGACCGACCACATCGCGTTTTGAAGGAAGCGTATTTTTTAAGATTTATATTATAAAAATTATGAATGAAAACATTATCCCACACCATCCATACTGAGTTATGAAATATAATTTATTTTTCTAAATCTATTTCATATATTTTCATAGATGTAAAATGCAAAATGTGAAATTACTCTATTCTCGAGAGGCATGTTGTGTTATGACACCATTGGGGGGATGTTAAGCGCCCCAAGAAAACTCTAAAAATCTTATTTTTAAAACTATGTATTTAATAATAATAGATGATAATGAGCTGGTATTTTTTGTAATCCTCATAAATATCCCAAAGAATACAACACCAAAAAAATTTAAATGATAATGTGTAGTAAGACAGTCCAATGTAGAAAAAATATGTTAAGAATGTTCTTAGGTTTTCACGGCCACTCAGAATCTTCACGTTTGTGTTTACTGGGGTATTATGCCGTGTTGTTACGACCTTTCGGGCCGACGTTTCGGATCCCATTGCAGGGTCCATCATCAGGGCTGATGTGTTGTCTTGAATGTTGGTGTTGTGGTTAAGTATCGGCTTGCAATACCGTGCCGAAGTCATGATGTGTTGTATTGTGTTGTATGTATGATTCATCTGTTGTCTGATCACTATCTCTGCGGAGTCTGCGACGAGAATGACTTTGAAGCGCCGGATACCAAGATGTTTTTAATTTGAGACCATCATCTCTATTAATATTTATCGGATGCTTGTAGATTTCTAGTGCTTCCTTGATAAGACGCGCATGGTGACTCTTAGGCTTTCCGAGGATTTTCGGTTCGAATGCAAAATGATGGCCGGTATCCAGAAAATGCTCAGCCAGTGCTGATTTTTCTGGATGACCCTTTTGGAAATGGTACGCGCCGTTTGCCCCACGTACCTATACTTTATCGCAGTCTTGACAATCGAGTCTATACACACCGTCTGTTTCTAAGCGATCTCGATCCTTTGCTGATCTCAACATATCCTTAATTTTGAAGTTGGTACCAAAAACTGTCTTAATGTCTCTTTTCTTGAGAGCTCTGGCAATTCTGTCTGTAACGCTTTGGACAAAAGGCAGAAAGGCGATGCCTTTGCATTCAGGTTCTGTATGTTTTTCAGGGCGAACAGACCTCGTACTTATGACGCGTTGTATCTGTCGCTTCTGGTAACCATTGCCTTCCAGTGCGTCGCTGAGTGTTATCATTTCCTCCTGTAGATATTCATCTTGGCATATCCTTTCGGCCCTCGTGGCCAAAGTGTTGATGAGACCTCTTTTTTGAGCAGGATGGTGGTGGGAGTTTTGCATGTAGATAACGGTTTGTATGTGTAGGCTTCCTATAAACTCTGTGTCCGAAACTCCCATCGGCTTTCTTTTTTATTTCGACATCAAGAAAAGGCAGCACGTTGTCTTTCTCTATCTCCATGGTGAACTTCAGGTTCTTATGTAGTGAATTAAGGTGTTCCAAAAAATCACCTAGTTTGTCTTCACCATGCGGCCAGATTGCAAACACGTCATCGACGTATCTCCACCAGACCTTCGGAGTAAAGGATGCTGTGTCCAGTGCTGTTTCTTCGAATTTCTCCATAAAAAGTTAGCAATCACCGGAGAAAGTGGATTACCCATCGCTACGCCTTCCACTTGTTGGAAGAGCTCACCTTGGAAAGAAAAGTATCCACTCGTCAGGCAGTGCTCAAACAGTGCGCAGATGTCTTCATCATAAATTTCTTCCAACAGACTCATAGCGTCGTCCACAAGCACATTAGTGAAGAGGGATATGACGTCAAAACTGACTAGTATATCACCCCTTTCACACTTTATTTCTTTTATCATATTGACAAAGTGTGCTGAGTCTTTCACCCATGAGGACGTCTTCCCCGTCTGCATCTGTAGGAGACCGGCCAAATATTGTGACAGCTTGTATGTTGGCGCTCCTATTGCGCTCACAATTGGTCTTAGTGGCACTCCATATAACAAATACATAAGGATGGAGTGACTTCGGCACGGTATTGCAAGCCGATACTTAACCACAACACCAACATTCAAGACAACACATCAACCATGATGATGGACCCTGCAATGGGATCCGAAACGTCGGCCCGAAAGGTCGTAACAACACGGCATAATACCCCAGTAAACACAAACGTGAAAAAAAAAATGTTTTTCCATAGACAATTGGCAATATTCTATGCAACGCGGTTACTTCATTCTGCTCGCAAAGCTTCTGCCAGTCGAATGCTCGTGAGTTATGAGACGTCAAAATATTACGGTTTCTTATACAATGGCGACAGATTTAGTAGAATTTTGTTCGCATTGTATAAGAAATGTAATTAAAAAAATTATAGAATATTTTCAAACCATTATACTTCATTAAAATGCAAATTTGACTGGGGTTCCGTTTGTACCCCGCTCCTATTTTTGATCTTCTGGTTCCCGAAGGTTAAAACAAAAAACTTAGATTAAATTGGATAGGTAGGTGCGTCCCATTATCAGGTCCGAATTCAGAGTCAATACTTAGATGATTTAAAGGTGGGTACAGTTGCCGGCAAACTTCATGAAATTCTTTGGCTAAGTGGGGGAATGCGCAGAAGACGAAATTTGGGTCTCGTTGGTGGAAAGGTAGATGCGCAAACGTCCCCCCACTACGCCGCAGAATTTCAAGATGTTTGCCGGCTACTGTACGCCTTTAAATTATTATTTTGTACTGAAAATTACGCTTTTAAGGCGAACCTTAACCTCTTAATCATCTAAGTATTTAGGTATTGAGTCTGAATTCGGGCCTTAGTCTTCGATATTTCAATATACCTATAATATTACTTTTTATTTTATAGGTCAGGGCGTTTTTCAAAATCAAAACCCAATTTCATCGTATCCAAACCACAGTTGAATCATAAATAGTAGATTAGTTATCAGGCATTATACAATATAAAACTGCCTATATACAAATAGTTTGACGGTTCCTTACCAAGAATTGAAATGGAAGTGAACAGCTGGTATAATTATATTGAACATTTTAATCGTTACGAAATTCAGCCATATAAATTTTAATAAAAAGTTTAATGCTTTGATGATTTTTTTTTGATATCCCAATTACAATAATTTCGTTGTCTGTCTCAGTCACTTCGTGTAACGTCCGTAATTTCTTTATAGTGATTTTTTTCTTTGTACTCCTTTTATTTTAACTCGTAGCGTCTGCTTGTTTGTCTGACGAAATTTTTTTGGATCGACTTTAAACCCTTTTCCCGTGATCCAATCGAGCTGAAACATTGCAAGCAGACTCGTGGCGACGATAAAAATGATCTAACAAATTTTCGTTGAAAAAATTTAATAAATATAGTATAATTTTTAATTTTTCTAAATTTTAATGGTTTTTTCAAATTGGAATCAATACAAATGAGTAATTAGCCCGACGCGAGTATAGGCACGTAACCTGATTCAATGAGGAAGCGAGTATAATAAAAACTTGGCTTTTATGGGTTAGTTTTTTACTCCCTTTCTTTTAACTCGTAGCGTCTGCTTGTTTGCCGAAAAAATTTTGGATCGATTTTTAACCCTTTTCCCGTGATCCAATCGAGCTGAAAATTTGCAGGCAGACTCGTGGCGACGATAAAAATGATCTAACATTAGATTAAAAGAATTTAATAACTGTAGTATATTTTTGGATTTTACGAAATTTTAACGATTTATATATTGTTTAATTTTCGAGCCCGTCGTGTGGAGTAGGCGCGAATTCTATTTCAACGAGAAAGGGAGTATAATAAAAATTTGGTTTTTATGGATTAGTTTTTTTTTATAAAAATAAATAAATAATTATTCCCTTGGAACCGACATGTAAAAATGTCGTCATTTTTGACGGGTTACAGCCGGTTTAAAAACAAAATGTATGGTCTTAATATGGATGTATTTTGAGATCCAGTTTACATAAGATAACTTTATTGCGAGAATACTTAGATAGTGTTCCAGGATAATATTTTCTTTTGTGATAATAATTTATACTACTAGCAGAAGAGCAATCGGCTTTTGTCGATTGCTTGTTGCTAGCCCCTGCAGGCGGTTATGGTGGTCGCTTCGCGGCCGATAGTGGCCGCCATTGATGTCTACAATCACTATATGTGGGGTATAAAGCAAAGGCAGCAATATCCAAAATAAAATTAATGCAGTCATCGAGGATTATTAATTTATAATGTACTGAATTCGAAATTTTATAGGAAACAAAGCCTATATATTAATTTATAGAAAACATGATTTTGGAAGGGACAGATACATAAAATGTATAATTCAGTACATTATAAATTAGTAATCGTCGGTGAATGCATTCAAAACATTTTTAATTTTTTTGGATATTGTTGCCTTTGCTTTTATACCCCTCATATATTACATATACACAACATTTTAAAATAATCTGTAGGTATATTTCACTGCTTTCATACGATTTTGCTATTTTGATACTAAGAATGTGCGCACTACGTGCAATATTTCTGAATCATTTTATCATAGTTGGTTGTTTGACCACTTGTAAATTAAGAAAGAAGAATAGATTTTAGCGATTTTCATCAACCAGACGATCCATTTTCGTAAAAATCTATACATTTTTGTTAAATTTTACTTTTGTTAAACAACCGGCAAGATACTCAAGAGAGTATCTTGAAGAAAGTATAATTTTTGTTAAAAATATCATTTATTGTGAAAATCTAATCATTTTTATGTTTCAGACTGTATTGACATCAGAGCAAGTAAAATGAATTTGAAAAAATGTTGACAAAAAGGAGACAAAAGAGCGAAACGTCAGTCAAAGAGTTTATAGCCCAGAAAATCCTAATTAGAAGATTTTAATACCTCGTTGATTACTTACATCTGTGGGTTATGATTACGGAACAGCATTAATCATCAGTAGGTGCCCGACAGATTGTAAAGTTTGTCCGTCGATTAATGTTGATCAGAAGTGATTTAATAGTTGTTATTGTGTAAGGATATGATTATCATTACCATTTGGCATTATAGGCCATCCAGGTGAACCGCTCTCTCCAGGCATCTCTGTGTCGAGGTAAATCTTCGAACACCGAAATCCATATAATCAATCTATTATTTATTAATTAATTTAACCAGAGAAGGATCATTCATCTAGATCAAAAATCACCTCAGCCATTTTTGTCCACATAATTTGAATTTATTCTGTTTCGATCTCATGTTTAGTAATTTCATTTCGTTTTCGCATTTCCACACATCTTGCAAATAAATATGCGTTGATTCTTTTATCAAAGATACGGAAGCGGGATTCTCAATTCTCACTAAAATTCCGCACTTGCAGAAGCAGAAACGGAGCTCTGTTACGTCACTAGTCATTTTGCAGGTTCCATTCAATCTCTCTTTATCACAAGAACAAGATAAATCAATGAGAAATCAGAAATCATATTTATAATAAACTTACATATTGATGTGCAACGCCTAGGAATTAATTTTTATAAATTCTGTGGAATAAGCTGTTTTCAAAGTTGAATTTTGAGCTGTTCTGATTCTTCAATTAAGTTCATGGCAAATATTTGCCTAATGAATATTAAAATAGTTTTTCTATACAAATGCAGGATTATATAAAATAATCTGTTTTAGCATGTCATTTTTATTTTTAATGCAAATTCCAAATGTCAAAAGATTCTAGAAGTATGATGCAACTTTCCCGATTCTATTGAAACACGTATATCACCAGGACTTACTCTATTAAAATGAACAAATTATTATTGTTTCATTAATCTGTAAAATCACCGATATCCATGAAATTAGTGGATCAATCATGGTCAAATTTATAATTTTTTTTATAAAATTTGGCAGCATGCCTCGAATGTTACATGTTTCAAGGCCAGTTGTTTAATCAGTAGTAATAATAATAATGAAAAAGTATAGATTTTAGCAAACATAGGTGTCATTTTTAATCCATGGTCATGACGTATCCCAAAAAAATTGTTTAGAATGTGGCGGACCTACACGTAAAACCGAACACTGGCGACATCTTAGGGCCAGTAGGAGCGGCGCGACGAAGAAGGTTCGAGATGTCAACGGACTACCCACAGAAGCGAAAGACAAGGAGTCACCAGGCGAATCATCATTCGCTCTGCCGCTGTCAGACCAGCACTACGCTTTACATTCATGGGAGTGCGTGTTTCATACAACTTACAACCGCGCGTAAAATATTTCACTTAATCCGTGACATAATATAAACTATATTTAATAGCAATCCAATAACGTTTATATGTAAATATTGAATATATGACTTTACATAAATAACTCTTTTATTTGGCACCCGTCGCCTGGCAGAGTGATACCTGTGGGGAGAGGACGAGGGTAAGTACAAATCAAGTACTTCATTGCAAAGGACATTCGAGCTGTCAGTTAGCTAAATCATCAATTATTTAACATACCACGCCAGGGACACTGGTGTGGAAGATGGTGTAGTAAAGTACAGATTAAATACTTACGCACCATAAGACTTTAAAATATTTACTATACACGTCTCTGAACTCTCTTTGAGGAAAATAAATATGCAGGATCGTAAGTTACAAACCCAAATGATTTATGTTACAAACAGGAAGAAGGGAATTGAAGAGTTTATATTTATTGGAGAACAAATTAGAAAAAATAGAGAACTGGAATGGAAACTACAATTATGGCCGAGAACTAGTGATAACGTAAATAAAGAATGTGAATACACAAAATCCAAGATGCCAAAAAACTGACTTTTTTTAAAATAGAGATGCGAACACGGAATATGTGTCACATTAATATTCTTACTATTTTCAAACTAAGCTGAACGCTTGTGCTATGAAAATAGGACTAACTTGCTGGTCTGGAGTGAGGTTCGAACCCGCGACCTTCGGATCATGAGGCGAGTCCTAACCACAAGACCAACAAGCTACTCATTTCTTATAATATAATCAATGAAATACTGTATAACTTAAATAAAAAAAAGTAAATATTGAAAATCATTTTAATATAAAAAATATACAAAAATATTGGTCAACAAGACATTATTCACAAAATTTTTTTTTATAAATTCAATTGATTTCAGATTAACATTTTTTTATAAATTCAATGATATACATAATGTACACAGTAATGCGAGGAGGCTGTATTAAGTTCACACGAGAATACAAAGAAGTATAATTTGATTTTCTTTAATAGCATTATCCGGATGATGCTGGTAAAAATTTGTATAGAACAACGGCAATTTGAATCACAAATTACTAAAGCACTTTATAAAATAGTAATTTTGCATAAAAATCAAATAGTGTAAAACTTAAAACATAGCATTTATCGTATAAATATTTAGTATGGCCAAGAAATCGATTTCAGTATAAATTTATGGGCTTAGGCAATGGATATACAGGGTGGCACAAAATAACCTTTAAGACTAAAATTCATTGTAACATTTTTAATTTAACAGTTTTTTTTTGGAATTCATGTGCAGATTATACCAACAGCGCCAATAATAAATCACCCGTTTGAACATTTTTGGTAAGGAGGGTCAGTAATGAACCTCCCAGGTACCGGAATACTACGTACGACGCACATGGATGAAAATAATCAACATGTATGGGAGAGTGTGCAGGAGAGTCTAGAAAAATCAACGGCTCAACTAATACTATCACGGAGGTCTGTTGAGGATTTTTGCTGCATTGCACATGTTTCCATACAAAGTCCAGCTTGCAAAATTAAAGGCGACAGACTACCAGCAACAGATTGATATTGCCATTTTGTTTCAGCAAAAAGCAGAGCGAAATCCCAATTTCATCCATTGTTTGATAATGGATGATGAAGCCCATTTCCATAGTATTTTGGAATTAATCATTTTATTGGCTTTGTTTATTAACCGGTAATATGCCGCGCAATTTCGCGCACAATTGCTGTTTTTTGGACACATTTTTGTGATGGTTATATTCATGTAAAAATCAATAATAATCCCTAAGAAGCTGCAGTTTCTGGTTTCTCAATACACAGAATTCAATAATTACTTGTACAATAATTACTTATTAATTAATTATGAAAATACATAGCGAAATTTACTGTCAAAAATGTACGCACATGTTTATCGAATAAAACCATGGAAGCAATAACATTAAAGATATTGTATTTCAACATTTTCGTTCTAAATATATCAAAGAATATAAAAATAATTAATTTTAACACTTTTTCATTTAAAAATAACCCCTTTTTAACAGATAAATAACACAATTAATGCGCGGTTCAAAGACGACATTTGGAATGATTTTTCGTCCAGTTTGCGCAGCAAATGAGGTTACTTGACATATAGAACGTTCATTCATTCAAAAACTTGAGATACAACCAATGATAAGCTTTAAAAACCCATAAACGCAGGTAAAATAGGCCGAATTCGCATACGTTTCTACGGAGCGCAAATCTGCGCTCTGGCACCCGACCGGTTAACAAAGCTAATAATTAAATAACTTTGTTAAT
The DNA here is from genome assembly GCA_016648135.1 of Agrypnia vestita. Classification (NCBI taxonomy): domain Eukaryota; kingdom Metazoa; phylum Arthropoda; class Insecta; order Trichoptera; family Phryganeidae; genus Agrypnia; species Agrypnia vestita. Next base: position 21,205 of record JADDOH010004834.1, on the reverse strand, counting down.
AAACAAAACTGCAAGCTGTAAAGAATCTAAGAGCATTTCATCAGTAACCAAAGTGTTTTTAATTAATCAAATTATTGGCTTTGTTTATTAACAAAGCCAATAATTAAATAACTTTGTTAATAAACAAAACTGCAGGCTATGGAGAATCTAAGAGGATTTCATCAGTAACAATTACATCCACTTAAGTGTTCTGTTTGGTGCAGGGTATCATCCAAAAGGATCGCAAGACTCTTTTTCATAGAAAATGAAACCTGTGCTGCAGTTACCATAAATGATGATCAATGTTGGAAAATTGTTTGAGGCCAGCTGTGCAAAACCTTCCACAAGGTGATTCCAATAGGATGGAGCCATAGCACATACTGCCAGGGATACAATGGCTCTGTTACGGGACATCTTCAACGAGCAAATTATTTTGTGCGGCAGCGACTTCTTGGATTCACTTCGCGTTAACTGGATTTAATCGCTGCTGATTATGTTCTTTGGGCCTATTTGAAAGAATGAATGTAGGTCAATAAACCGATGACTATTCTCCAAGTGTAAACCAATATTTGCAATGAAATACGTGCCATAACACCGGAAATTTTGCGAAAAGAGCATGAAAGTGCGAAGCAAAACATGGCCACCCTTTGCGAGACGCAATCTTCCGCATTTAGGTCAATAAAATTCCCTATTTGTAAACTGTGCTTAAAAAAAATAATTATAATTTACTTTGAAAAAAAAAAATTAAACAAGTTCAAACCATATAGGTCATTTTGCGCTACACTTTTTAATTGTATACAGGTTTTACATTTCATGATATGTATACCTATAGAGTAAGTAGGAAAAATTGTAAAATAATTTTCCTTCAATTGAATATAAATTTAATAACAACTTTTTAAATGAAGTAATTAAAATTCAATTGAGATTTAAATTCAAATCCCAAAACATTTTTTTTTTCACATTAACAAATATATTATTAGGTAGGTACACAAAATTTAGTAATTGAACATGATATTATTAATTCACAATCGTTGCACATATGAATCTCCTTTAATATTCTTATTTTTATACTTAAATCATATTTAACATTTGGAATAATAGTTTTAGAACATACTAACAACTTCATGAAATTCAATAATAAAATAAAAACATGCACATTGAACATTTTTTTTCATAAATAAGAGTAAGTCATTGGTGAATATGAATAAAATTACATTATTTTATTTACAAGTTAATTTTGTAAGCAGGTGTGAGCCTCTCTTTTTAACTTTTACATTTAACTTTTTCAGCCTTACGATAATCTGACGATATCTGGGAGAAGAGCTTTATATTTGTCTCGTGTCAGAGTACTGGGTCTCTTTGGACCCCTTACTCTTTAATCTGTAATGTGAAGATTTAATTTTTAATCACGTGCGGGAATGGTGGAGGGGGGTGAATTACTGCAGAGTTGATGCAGGAGTGGGACTCCCTGGGGGGTCCCGAGAATGACCATTTTTTGTCTCCTGATTTTGCGGGATACTGTCTCATTATAGGACGAGTGTTTACAGGGGGGTTGCGGTGGATAGGAATGCCTGCATAAAAACGTACGGCCAGATGACTATTTCTTTGTGGGAGGAATGCCCAAGTCGTGATGTAATTGTACGATTTTGATCCAATGTGGCGCACCCAGGGCCAGCCAGATGGCTTTATTTTGCAAAATCTGTAGTTTTTCATGTAGATATGTGTACAGCGTGTCGCCAGGCAGGGACAGTGTATGTGATTATAGGTTGAATTATGGCCTTGTATAAGAGAAGCTTGATGCATGTGGCTAATTTGCTATTTCGGCGCAGAAGTGGATGGAATGCAGCAAGTGGACTGGGCTACTGTGAAGAAGTTGTCGATGAGGGGGGGGGGATTTCACCGGCCGTGCAAGAATAGACAAAGGAAGGGAAAGTGAAAATTCTGCTTCTAACCGCGTTCGGCAGTGTATGTGACTTTTTTGTACTTTGGAATTTTTTTGTCGGTAGGAGGTTATCGCGAGGGAAAATTATTGAAGATTCGGTATTTTGTGCGAAAGTTGTTTATAATGTGAGAAGATTATATGTATGTCGTTTATGTTTATATGTTTATGTTGATATTTATGTTTGCAGGGAGACATTAGAAAAATCCGTCACTGGAGAAGGGATTGTGGCATCATCCAATGTATCCAGGCCGTGATGTGACCAATTGTGACACTAATCAAACCCACTTATTACTGAGTGGAATAAATGCAGAAAAAAGGTGTCGATTCGTACGCGAATGCTTTTTGACAAACTCGAGGGTGGCCCCGGTGGTTCTACTATTCTTTCGAACGGAAAGCACCAGCACTCGAGAGAACGGTGGAATAAGAACACTGATTGAATTTTCACTTCTAATGACAGAAATCGATCAACAACTGTGGGAGAAGAGCGCCACCCGCCTAAGAGCAGAGTTCCCCCCCACAAAATTAATAAGGCCCGGTCGTTTCAAGTTGGATTAATATAAAAGTTTGTTTAAAGCATAGATTTTTGCATTCTCCACCAATCAAACGATCCATTTCCGTAAAAATCTAGGCTTTAAATGAACTTTTATTTTAATCCAACTTGAAACAACCAGGCCTAAGTGGTAAATTTGTCTTTAAAAACCAATCTTTTATTAATATAGTAGCATATCAAAGATATTAAGATAATTTGAAACATTAACTAATGACATACGCCTACTTCTAAATAATATTAATGATTATACCTAATGTTAAAAATGTGGACAAACAGATGTTTTAAAGCATTAATATCGTTGAAGTTTTATTTTATCAGATATCTTTATAATACAATGAATGTTGTATTTTTTTAAAGTCATTCCGCAGTAAAGCTGGCGAATTACAAGTCAATGTAATTTTGATTATGCCAGTGTCATTTCAAATGCGATTTTAGCAAAAAAATTTTAATTCAATTAAATTTTTTTGTTAAAACATAATAATAAATCAAAAAACTAAAAAATTAAGTAATTTACTACACGACATTACTTCAGTTTACAATCCCCGCAAAGCAGTCCCTCTCATCATCAGGTGTGATTAATGACTAACCTAAATACGGTGTATTGTCAACCTATTCAGGTAAAGGGGTGGGACATGAAGTGGCGAGGGTTCGTTTATTAGTTTTTCGGTTATTAAGGTAAACACGGATAATAATGGTGAAGTATTGGGTGTCATTCATAAGTGCTTTATCCGAATACAAATTCTTTTGGATTACAGATTCTAAGTGGTTCCAACACATGCATAGTACAAAGATATGTTTAGTAAATTAAAATAATCACAAATAACTGCCACTTTTATTAATAAAGCAGACAACTACACAATCTGCTGCATATTTTTTCCATAAAATAATTTGATACTTCGACTCTTCGAAAAAAGATTTTCATCAAATGATTGATGTCATTCAATGAATTTTTATTGAAAAACGATTAGAGCCGTTTTCGAGAATCACTGCTTGTTTAATAATACGAGTGCTTGTTGGTGCACTGGTCACGACCCTCGCCTAGTGATCCAGTGGTTGATGGTTCGAGCCTCATTTCAGGTAACGACACCAGCAAGTAAATCCTATTTTCATAGCGCTTACTATCTTACTAAAAAAATATTGATGCGACACATATTCAGTGTTCACATTTCTATTTTTTAAAAGAAAGAAATATTTTAAGATAATTTTAACAGGTTAATGAACAATTAATTACATCAAACTTAAATATATAGTCAACAAGTATAAAAATTAATTAATTATTAAATATTAAAAGACTAAGTAAAATACTCGGCCAATAAAAAATATTATTTGATTAAAGGCACTTCATTGTTAAATTGACATTATTTTTAAGGGTTATGTATGAGGTTGCGTGTTATGATTATTTCATTATGATAATTAAATAAAGCTCAAATGGATTACCATACCATAATTCTGATTCACATGAATTTTTTAGTCATTTGCATAATATATTGGATAACATGTAAATACTTTTTAATAAATATTAAAGTTAATATAAAGGGTTCCAAATATTATGTTATATCAAGTTATGTAAATGGTAGAGCTAATTCACTAAAATGCTATATGGATTCGACAGGTTTCCAATTCCAGGTATGAAATTTGACATCTTTATCTTGTACATATATATCTATAAAACATATTTATAAAAAAATATCTCAATGCTTTGACATTTGAAATTTAACATCTTTATCTTGTACATTTATATCTATATAACATATCTATAAAAAAATATCTCAATGCTTAGCGGCAGACAAAATCGTAAAGATGTGCATAATTTGGAATAAATAACTTCGTAAGAATTAGTCTTATGAAAATTTTAATTGTAATAACATTTATAAAAGGCATGTTGTTAGTGGTAAAACACTCACCGGGTGACCTGGTAAACCACAGTTCTTATACCACAAGCTTGAAAAGGATAAGGATATTAATCAACATTTTTTCAATATATGCACGACCATTTTTATACAGGCACCAATTTGATCAGATTGCCAAACGTGCAATAGTGTATAAATTATATGCATAGTCACCCTGGTAGTCACATTAATTACAGGAGTCAATAAAAAAAATTATAAAAATATGCCATGTTATATAATATACAGGGTGTCTCATAGCTAGTAGCAAAAACTCAACACGTGGTTTTGTACCTTGAAAATGTTCAAGCAACCATGACCTAATATCAATAGTTATGGAGATATGCAATATCAAGGTATAATTTTTTTTTAAATATTTCCGACTTATTTTTTGCAAAAAGATGAAATATCATTACAGACACTTATATTGATTATGAAAAATTCATTTGCTTTAATAAAAGTCGAATAAAATGATCAAGACCTTACAAATATTTAAAAGAGAATTTTTTTACAAGGTTTTTATAATTTTAATTAACTCCATAAATATTGATATTTTTTATGAATATTTTCAACTCATATTCTTAAAATGAATCACTCCCTGAAGTATTGTGGAGTAGGTCTGAAGTATATATATATATATATATAAATAGGCACACATCTGGTCAATCAGCTATATCAGAGCGACAGTATCATTAAACCTTGGATCAGAATATGCAGGACCCAACAATAAAGTGGTTTTGAATAGTGATGGTCACACCATTATTTTAAGCGGTTACACACGGTACAGTTATTCAAGATTTGTATCTGATTGTATCAATGATTTGTAACTGAGATACAACTCTTGTCTAGTAGTGATGGTTCCCTTTCGAATTGCACAAAATCAGTAACCAATCGACACAATCAGACACAAAACTCAATTAAAATACCATCACTAGTTTTGAGAATGTTGAACTGAGGGTTGCATTCTACATTTCAGGCCCAGTGTTCTAATTTCAGGCGAGTTGCAATGAAATTATTCTGATCTAATGCTTAACAGAGCTCCTTTCTCTAAAAATATTATAATTAAGTAATACACTAATGGATGGTTCATCAGGAAAACACAGAATTTAAATAAAAGTCATTCGTTATGAATCCCTGTCCACTGATGATTTGGAATGGTAAAAATTTATATATATTTTAGTCTTATATTTGTGTCAATGCATAATGCTGTCGTTTGTGAATACTGTGATATCATAATAATGCCAAAGAATTAAAACAGTTTTTAAAATACCATACATGATGCAACAATATTTTCGTGTTACATACTACATACGTGAAATAAATGAATGTAACTTTAGTCAAACGGTACCCACTGTGATTTGGGGACCCCGGGAGAAGACAGAGCACTGTTCCACAGATCAGCACACGCTGTCTTCTCCCCGATCAATACTTTTCCCAATATTTCCTTTACACCCATGGCGTTCTTGCAACCCAGACTTACATACACGGTAACATTGGATAACGTGGACGAGTTCACGGGAAGTCTGGCGCATGAAGACTTTGGATCCCATCTGGCTGATATGGTGGGCTGAAATCTCTCACTCTTCCAATGTGATTCCTGGTTTTTGTCTGATATGGAGGCTTTGATATACAAAGGGGCTAAAAATAAAAAAAATATAAATGCAAAACAGTAAATTTATAAAAATACTATATACTTAGGTAATAATTCTCAAAGAGCGCAAGGACTGCTATTTTTAAAATTTTAGGATACATACCATATTCGCAGCATTAAAATTCATTAATATAGTTGTTCAAATATTGAGAGATATTCTTTTGCTTGGTTCTACTGTCAGATTAGTGGGAGCTTAAATTTTTTTAAAAATTATTTTTATAAAGTAAATACATGACTAAATTCAATAAAATAAACAAATAACTATATTTAGTAGGATACTACTACATCTACTTACATTTTTAAATCACGGTTTATGAATTAATACATACACATATTTTGAATAGTATATATTACTTAATTCATTTTGTCTTCAGTAATGAAATATTATATTTTGCAAAAAAGTGTTTTTTTCTGAGTTTGAACTGGAAAAAGTATCTCATGATTATATGATATTTTACATTTGTAATAAAGTAAGATAACATAAGGTTTTATTTAGTGAATGTGTAATAATAATATAGCCAAATAAAGTATGTATGTTCGATGTTTATAGAGTTAACTTTGTGATTGGACATAGTTATTAATTTTAATTAATCAACTTTGTATTAACCACATAACTAGTAACTCTACGTCTACTGGTTTTGATATCACTGAATCTTCATCAAGACGGACGCAAACTCTAACTATCCATTATCTATTCTAGCAAGCAAATCAATTTTTAAACGGGGGCGTGGCTACAGCTATGGTGGGGGTAATTGAGAAGTTGCCACTGAAATGGGGAATACGTCAAGGAACCGGCTATTCATAAAATTTAAATGAATAGTCCGTTACTTGACAAAAATTGATTTTTTTGCTAGAATAGATAATGGATAGTTAGTTTGCGTCCGTCCTGACGAAGATACTGTGGTATCGAAACTGGTAGACGTAGAGTTACTAGTTAAGTGGTTAATACAAAGTTGTTTAATTAAAATTAATAAATAATGTGTGTTTAGGAAATAAATTGCTATTTTAAATTATACTCTTTCACGTGGGAGAGGTTGAACGTTACTTCCGATAATTATTTAGTCTCCTCCTGGCTACTTTTCTAGACTGTAAATGTAGCATATAGGTCTTGAAAGTTTTATTATAGGTAGTTTATTTTAAATAATAATTTTACTTGTAATGTAAATGTAAATATCTTTTGGTTTGTGTTTTCTGGGATAATACGCTGTGTTTTATGACCTTTCTGGCTGATGTTTCGGATCCCATTGCAAATTCCATTATCAAGGCTGATATATGCTGGTCCATCATCACGTCAGCCCCGATTGCGGACCATGCAATGGGATCCGAAAAGTTAGCCTGAAAAAAGGTCACGAAAACACGGCATATTACACCAGAAAACACAAACCAGAAGATTCTGAAGAGCCACGAAAGCCTAAGAACATGTAAATACATTCATAATAAGGTGTTTAACTGTATATTATGGGACATATGTTAAAATAAGACTAAAATATATTTAACAGAATAAAAAAAATTGTTGATTTAGAAGTTTGAGAAAAATCAAAATCAGAACTCAGCCAAGGTGATACCTTTTTGTTGTTCGTGTTCCTGCATAGTTTGGATATTGCATCGCATCTTTTGTAGAGTGATCTGAATAAAATCATTTAATCCATCTTCACTGACAGTATACAATAGGGTGATTTCAACTTGGCCTTTCTTATTTTCTTTCTGGAATATGCAAACAACATAAAAAATTATTTATATGTATACACATACTTATGGTAACATACTTGTAAGTTTTCACAAAGAAATTAAACAGAATTTAATGACGTTTTGGTTTGTTCTGTCCCGGGTTTGTTTTGAGTGAGAAATGGGAACAGTTGACCCACGGCAATCTTTTTTATAATTTAATTAACCTATAAATAATTCTTCATCAATGAACATTCACAACACTGATATTTCATGCATTTAATTTTTTTTTGCTGAAGAAGTTATGTATCTGTACTACACGAACATACAGCTTTCATAATTATTTTGTAAATTTAGTTGAAACATTATTGATTGATATGGTAGTTACTTTGTGGTATAACATGATTATTAATTGATTAATTTTCACTAAATTAAACTTTGTAGTACACACATGTTGAGTTTGAGTTATATTTATCACCATGATATAACAGAGATTTTACCCGTGATGGTCCATTTCGCATATTTCACGAAATTTCTTCTTTCTAAGACACAGGACACATGTGGTCGGCCACCGACCTTTTTTCTTTCTCTGGGCCGGCAAACAGATGTGGCTACAAGCCACATTCTGAGTCTTTGCCGCCTTAGTTAATAATTATATTTGTAGGCATTAGACAAAGTTATAATGATATTCTAATTTTATAATAAAACTTTATGTTGTTTGTAAATAATTTTTTGTGTCTTAGTATTAGATTAAGCAAGCAGTCATACATTCTCCACAATGGTAAAAGGAATTAGCGCAAAAAAAAGAAAAAATATTTATATTCACGCAGCGAGAGCCGCGGATATTTTTATCTTGGTATGTGACAGGGAGAAGATAAACTTATGCAAGGGACAGCCTGTGTTTAGGCTAGGATTAGTTATTAATTTAGAAATAATTTTTCTAGTTCATAATGATTAAGTGAAAATTGTGATTGTAAATAAACATGTAAATATGTCCGTTGAGTTATTTTATTAATACCCGCACCCTTCCTTGACTACGAATTTTCATGCGAACAATTTCATGGGTCGTATGTGGACCCAGAGTAATTCCCGCCATATCAACTACTATACTTTCGAGAGAGTCCTTCTCATTTTCAGGTACAATTAATAACATAACTAATTAATAAAGACTGAATAATGTTATTGATTACACCTTGAAACTATAGCAGTGATAAATGCAGATTGGGGCTGAGAGCAATATGAATTGGGTGCCCTAAAACGATGGTTACTCTTAGGAGAGTGGGGATAGGCACATTCAAGAGGGTGGTGCGTAAAGTTGTATCTCTGTTTGATTTAGTCAGCATTATGGAGTGGACGAAGGAGGAGCGCGCATTTGCTGTCGAGGTATACTTTTCTAACGGTTGCTCAATCTGATCTAGTTGAGGGTTGATCTGCACTGGCCAGCAAGTTCGCCGGGCTATCTAAAATCACTTGTTTACAACAATCGTCCTAGGACTCTGGCTCACCTGAAGAAGAACATTCTTCAAGCCGTTGCCAACATACCCATCGATATGCTGGAAAAAGTTGAATGAAACTTTCAAATTTGATTAACGCAGTTTATTAAGAATAATCTGCCTGATATCATCTACTGTTGTACTTGATGCTGTTCAAATAATTGAATATACAAAATGTCAAATAATTAACACAAAACCCTGAAACTACTTTGTTAAGAATTGGGTACTGGATCGATATCTCACATATTAAATTTTTTTAATACAGCTTGAATATTGTTTATCGAAGAAATTAGTTATCTTCATTTCGGGACAAAAGTATGGTCACTCTACAGGGTAACAGACGATAAACGAAAAACGTTTTGCCGTTTAGATCATGGCCGAGAATATATTTTTATTAGTTAGACACAGGTATGACTTGAGACCGCTAATGACTATTTTGAAAATGTCACCGAAGTCCGCAAAGCGGGAAGATAAAGTTTCATCCTGTCTCGCTCTAATTGCATGAATTTATGTTTCCACAAGGGAGACGGAGATAATACTTTGGTGACCTTGAATTACGTTTCATATTGTTCTTGGGGTGACCGTGATTATAATTGTTTAATATTATTTAAAAAAATTTTAGAATAAAAAATTACCCATATTAATTTTTTTTTTAAATGATTGTAATTGATTTATTACCTGAATCTAAACAAAGTACTTTCAGGGTTTATGTTAATTAGGTGACATGTTGTATATCTGCATTACTTTTTTAAATTGAATTTCTAAATAAGCAAGTTAACTAACTTAATGTGTTTGTATTACAAAGATTAATTTAGTAAGTTGAAACGCTTTTTTTCATACCATTATATATAATAGGGAGATATTACCAAAAATGTTCTCCAACATTAAATATTAAAAAAACATAATATAGAATAAAACAAAGTGTTTATTTAAGCTTAACTTACAAAATAATTGTGTAATTCCACAAAGTTTCACCAAAAAACTTTGAAGTTAGTTTTCTTAAGGTATTGCTAAAAACGTAATTATATTTTTTTCATTTAAATTATTAAAATTAAAATTAAAAATATTTTTATGCCATGTATCAGAATACTAAAAGAAAATTGTGGTATAAAAATATATGCTACTTACTATCTCTTCACGTGACATTTGTCTTGTAACATTTCTGAACTATTGAGTTAAAACAGGCCAATTTGCTGCCAGAATGTAATTTTGTACAAAGTACTAATGATTAATAGAATTTATTTAATAAGTTTAACTGCTACAGAAAACATAATAATGAAGTGTTTTATTTTAAATTTTTTTGGTTTTGATTAAATTTAAGCATGAAACTAAAAAATGATATTTTAAATTTAAAGGATTTGAACATGACAGGATGTATGATGTATGCAAGGAAAGTGACCTTATTATGAATGTAAACAAGTCAAAAGTGATGGAATTCCAGAAGGAGGTAAGTAAGACAACGTGTCAAATACTAGTAGACAATGAATATTTGGAACAAGTAGATGAGTTTGTGTACTTGGGAAATATGTTCGATAGAAGAGGGAATGTTGTGAAAGATATCGAGAGGAGAGTGACTGCGGGGAATAGAGTGAACGGTGCTTTGAATGCATAATAATAAATTCTAATAGAAATATGTCTATCGAGGCAAAACTAGCGGTACATAATGGAGTTCTGGTACCGACACTAATGTATGGAAGTGAAGCCTGGAGCTGGCAGAAGAGGAATGAAAGTAGATTGAATGCAGTGGAGATGAGATTCCTTAGACATATGTGTGACAAATCCATGTATGATAGAGTAAAAAATGAAGATATTAGGATGTGAATGTAAAGCTGATCGTAGCATAATTCATAGAATAAAAATAGGGTCGCTCAGGTGGTATGGGCATGTTGAGCGAATGAATGAGAAAAGAATGGTAAGAAGATATATAATGCAAGTTTTGACGGCGCCAGAAAGAGAGGGCGACCACGGAAGACGTGGCATGACCAGATTAACCAGATACTGGAAGATGGTCATGTTAGAAGCATCAACAACCGTCGAGCTTGCATGCGAAGATGTATGAATGTAGATGAGGCGAAAGTTGTATGTCAGGACAGAAGAGTATGGTGCTCTATCCTCTCTCGGGGAAACGGCGTGATGGTAAGTTAGTTAGTTAGTTGTTTGGGAAAATGGCCTTCGTCAGTTCTTCCGTCTAAGACCCAATTTAAAATAGGGCAATCCTGATTTTAACAAATTCCTGAAATTTGTCATACAGATGAAAGCACCTACGTGCGATTCGTAATTTTATATTTGAACAACAGTGTCTGGTTCCAAACGTCGTTCTGCAACGGATAACCCTGACCCAAGGGCGACGCACGTAAAAAAGCAGTTCCCACCGCGAGAACAATGGCGACACTCACCGCGGTATCGGGCCCCGAGAGGCCGCTGTTGAGCTGCTCGATGGGCCGCCAGATGTCGGGGGTGCCGGTCAGGTCGTACTTCAAGTCGATTTGAAACATTTTAGCGTCAATGTTCCAGGTGGCCGCGCCCACCGTGCGCCTCTTCTCCCCGGTCGTCTTGTTCGGCTGGCTCCTCTGCCCGCCCTTGAACGTGTCCGCGAACACCTTCTCGAACTTGGCCAGCCTCGAGGAGGGCGGCGGCTCGGCGGCGGCCGCGGCGGCCTGCGCCTTCCCGGCCTTCTTCTTCTTGTCGTCTTTCTTCGGCGCGGTGTCGAGCACGGCGTACAGCGTCAGCGATATGAAGTGGCCGGCGAGCTGCGCGGCCGAGTCGGACTCCGACGACTTCTTGGATTTCCTCTGCCCGAGCTGAAACTTGAACTCTTCATTCCACACCGGCCACGAATTTTCTTGCAGTTGGGTCTCGAACTTGTCGTCGCCCGGGAACAGTTTCACCTGGAAAGTTAATACGAAATATGAAATTTATCGAAAAACTGGAATAATCCAAGCATATGGTCCCGTTGTTCATATAATGAAAATAAGTATTTCACTATATAATTTAATGTCCTGTTAATTTAATCTAACTAAAATAATCGTAATCTAAATTAAACAAACTAAACCTAATAACCTAACCTAACCAAACCTAATAACCTAACCTATCCTTATATATTGCCTATGAAATGTCAAAATATGCAGTGCATTTTTCGAAACTTTAAAGTGTAATATCTTATTTAATACTTACTTTTTAAATGTAAATTATCTTTCATTTTGTTATTAGCACATTCAATAATATTGAAAAATAATCATTTTCGTTGTATGTGCAATGGGACCATTATCTTGGATTTAGCCGAAAAACTTAAAAGAAAGAACAATGGAAAAATAATGAAAATACTCCCAGAAAAACTTTTTTCAGCAATTTTTTAAGAAAACCTTCGTGAAAGAAAAATTAAAAATCTAAATAAAAAACACCTTTTACGCGTGTACGTGACACGATAATAAAAGTACATTACAAATAACACAGAATGCTCTTTTTTCACTAACTATATTTACGAAACGCTTCTTCCTCCTGGTTACACAATCACGGTTTTTGTTTTTTGTTCACAAAAAAGAATTGATAAGTGTAGGCACGTCGATATTAATTATTCAAATAACAATTAATCTGTTCGGATGCAAGTCGCCGCAGGTCGACACCTCCTCTACCTCGCCAATAGTCAAAATTTGCCGTACCATACTCAAATATTCTTGTAATGTTTATTAAATAATATATTTCCACATCATATTCCCGGTGCAGCGGGCGACTTAGGTCTACATAATAAATAACCTACTCAACTTTAAATATTTTTGGCAAAAGCAAATTCTAACTTTGTCCGCGTCAAAAAAATGGTGTCATAAAAATATGGTTCGTCATCTCTGCCTCTTTCTATGAGTAGGTATGTGCAGCAAAATTTATTTATATTATTATTCCCATACATGGGAAAAAACTCATTATTATTTGAACTTTACCGTTAAGCGTGTTGGGCGAATTACTACGTGCCACCGGCACTTGCCGCAGACCAGTGAGAAGAGATTGAAGTGATGGCGTAGGTTTCTATAAATAAGACATTCGTACTTACGGTTCACATTGAGATTCTACTTAAATATTTCACGTATTACAGGACTTCATCTAACAGCTAATAAAAGTTACACTGTACAGAGAGGACCGATGCGATGCGCGCACCTCGTCGCAGCAAGGAAGCGGGATTGGCTTGCTATTAGCGCTACTTCCCGTTGAACCTTGTCTATAGATTTTTTGGTGTAAATGGCCGTTTGGCGTTTAATATATTCAAATCAATACAATGCACACGATAAGATAATATAGAAATAAGTTTTTTCTTAAAAGATACTACATATATTTAACAGATTTCTCTAATTGTAACAGTTATTATTGCATCGGATAGTACCTACTAAGAATATTTTTATAGGTACACAATATTTAAAAAACTATATGTCTCTCAATTCCCAAAGAATACAAAAAAAACACCACAAACATCATTTTGAAGGTGGTTTGGTTGGCATGTGAAACTCACCGCGGAGGAAATAATGGAAAACAAAAAATAACAAGGAAATAATGAAAAACAAACAATACAATGCTGTTATATACGTACTGTGACGCAATGTTCAGGAAAACACAAATAGAAGACATTTGCATACATCGTCGCGCGTTCGTGAGAAAATGTTACTGATTAAGAGCGGAAAGATTGCAACGGTATTTTACAGAAAACCTGAAAATTTTCGAGATAAGCAAATATTCTTTTAATCGGAAATTTATGATTTGTGGGATATAAAAGCAAAGGCAGCAATATGCAAAAAAACATTGAGTCCGTCATCAAGAATTACTAATTTATAATGTACTGAATTCGATTTTATAGGAAATGTGCAAGGGTTTAGTTTATCTCTGTAAATTTTTATACTACTCCGTAATACTATCTATTTGAAAACCAAGTACATGTTTTTCTTTCGGCAGCCATATGGTAACCTTAGCCATAAATAGTAAGGGAGTGTTTTGTAACTGAATTCATAATAGGTATTACGTCATTATTTATTTATTTATTTTAATGGTTCACAAACAATGAAAAACACACAACATGATATGGATAATAGAATTATAATTCAATTAGTTTAAATGCTTTTCATCACTTAAATGTAAATACGGCTAACATAGAGATAAAATAAAGGCTAAAACATCTACAAGAAAGAACAGAAAAAAGTGATGTTATAGAGTGACGTTAAATAAAGAGATTAAAAAGCTAATTTCACAAGTTTGGTAATAGTTCTCTTGTATTCGTGGAAACTGTCATGGAATATGTCAATGAGGACGTTATGGTAATTTTATATTTTGCTGTATGACCTCAATATTCTAGATAAAGAATTAAAGTGGGCCATATTGTTATTGTAAGTTGAAAGGGCAAATATATTAGGTAAATGTCCTAAGTCGGCGACTAGGAACGTTCAAAGTTATGTTTTCTATACAAAATTCTGAATCAATATTGCTATGTATTATATTATATAGGTATATTAACTCGGCAATTAGTCTTCTAACTTCCATTTTGTCTACATGAAAATATTCTAAGCGCTCTTGATAAGATACTAAAGTGCTGCCCAGATTACACTTAAATGTAAGCGTGCGAACAAATTTTTGCTGTACAGATTCTATCACATTATTGTATGTTATATAGTCAGCGACTAGGATCGTTCAAAGTTATGTTTTCTATACAAAATTCTGAATCAATATTGCTATGTATTATATTATATAGGTATATTAACTCAGCAATTAGTCTCCTAACTTCCATTTTGTCTACATGAAAATATTCTAAGCGCTCTTGATAAGATACTAAAGTGCTGCCCAGATTACACTTAAATGTAAGCGTGCGAACAAATTTTTGCTGTACAGATTCTATCACATTATTGTATGTTATATAGTCAGCGACTAGGATCGTTCAAAGTTATGTTTTCTATACAAAATTCTGAATCAATATTGCTATGTATTATATTATATAGGTATATTAACTCAGCAATTAGTCTCCTAACTTCCATTTTGTCTACATGAAAATATTCTAAGCGCTCTTGATAAGATACTAAAGTGCTGCCCAGATTACACTTAAATGTAAGCCATGCGAACAAATTTGCTGTACAGATTCTATCACATTATTGTATGTTATATAGTCAGCGACTAGGATCGTTCAAAGTTATGTTTTCTATACAAAATTCTGAATCAATATTGCTATGTATTATATTATATAGGTATATTAACTCAGCAATTAGTCTCCTAACTTCCATTTTGTCTACATGAAAATATTCTAAGCGCTCTTGATAAGATACTAAAGTGCTGCCCAGATTACACTTAAATGTAAGCGTGCGAACAAATTTTTGCTGTACAGATTCTATCACATTATTGTATGTTATATAGTCAGCGACTAGGAACGTTCAAAGTTATGTTTTCTATACAAAATTCTGAATCAATATTGCTATGTATTATATTATATAGGTATATTAACTCAGCAATTAGTCTCCTAACTTCCATTTTGTCTACATGAAAATATTCTAAGCGCTCTTGATAAGATACTAAAGTGCTGCCCAGATTACACTTAAATGTAAGCGTGCGAACAAATTTTTGCTGTACAGATTCTATCACATTATTGTATGTTATATAGTCAGCGACTAGGAACGTTCAAAGTTATGTTTTCTAAACAAATTTCTGAATCAATATTGCCGTGTATTATATTACACAGGTATATTAATTAACTCAGCAATTAGTCTCCTAACTTCCATTTTGTCTACATGAAAATATTCTAAGCGCTCTTGATAAGATACTAAAGTGCTGCCCAGATTACACTTAAATGTAAGCGTGCGAACAAATTTTTGCTGTACAGATTCTATCACATTTTTGTATGTTGTGCAATGAGGTATATTTAAAATATCTGCGTAAGCTGATTGGCTCCTAAACAAGCTATCGTTGTCCATCCTAAACAAGTAAAAATCCGCGCTCCAATCCGGCCTAGTTGGAGAGCTGCGTGAGACGCAGGTAAGCGAGCGGACCAACCAGCCCCGCACGGTGTCACGGCCAGCACTCTTGCGCCAGTTCGGCCGCTCAGGCCGGCCACATTCGGCGACGACGAGGTTTCTACGTTTCTAGGCAGAAAGCGTCATCCACATCGCAGGCTCGTTGATTTGACGTTGGCATTGACAAAGATTACGACATTACAGATATTATAATTTTTTGAACACCGACCTTATTAATTCAAAAGAACTTCACTATTTAATATAAAAATTTAAAAAATCAACACACGATTTTTTCTGAGTTCATTTTTTTATTAAACATATCGTTTCGGCCGCTTAGGCCATTATCAACTGATAAACATAGACCTTATTTATGAGTTTATATACCAATTATTTGGTATACATTTGGGAAAAAGCTTAATAATAATACAAATAATACAGTCATTAAATATATAAAATAATACGGTGCTTAACTTCTAAAATATCGATGTGGTGAATAAAATGGATAATGCAATCAGCTGAAACGATCTGTGTGTATTTAATAAAAAATTGAGCTCCGAAAAAATCGTGTATTGATTTTTTATATTTTGATTTTATTTAAAAAAAAATTGAGATGCGAACACGGAATACGTGTCACATCAATATTCTTACTAATTTCAAACTAAGCTAAACGCTTGTGCTATGAAAATAGGACTAACTTGCTAGTCTGAAATGAGGTTCGAACCCGCGACCTTTAATTTTCATATTTCAGATATTGTTTTAAAAAAAACTGACTATCTGTGCTATTATGAAAATATAATTATGAAAATAGCAATATTGGGATGTCAGATCTTTATCCCAATCTTGACAGGTATGTATAACATTGTATAGGCGCCAATTTTGATATTTTGGGTTTGACATGTTTGAAATGAATAAATTCAATCAATAAGACGTTAAGTTAATCACAATAACGAATAATGAGTTTTCTAATTGAATAAATTCATTAATTTCAAATCTGTCAAACATAAGACATAAAAAAACGGCGTCACAATATTATACAATAACTGTCAAGATACAGACATAGCAATATTGCTTAGTTAAGAATATGGATGTATATATGAGTCACTAAAATCAGTAATGAGCTTTGCTACATAATTCAGATTTTACGAAAAGGAGGGTTTATGTTTTGGACTTGGTACATTTTTTTTTAACAATTCAGTTCCTACAAACTTTGTACATGCCCCGCTTTTACAGAACTTACTAATTGATCATTCGTAACATGAAGAAAATACAAAACTAAAAAAAAAGGTTTTTTGTAAACACGGATCTTAGCGACTGATATTGTAGGTCCCCTAGTTTGTTTTCTTACACATAATACAGGGTTATTTAAAAACATTAATAACCTACAGGACTATATTCCTGCCTTGATTATGAGTCAGACATGACCTATGGCTGCTTGAACAATATCAATAGTTATGATGTTATGCAAGTTTAGATATTTTTCAATATTTCTGACTTATTTTTTACAAAACGTTAAACTAACACTACAGTAACATTCGTTTCAATACAAGTTAAATAAAATTATAAAAACCCTGCAGAAATGCCAACTGGATTTCAAAGGCTTATTTCATTTTTGTTTATTTAATTGTTTTTATTATTTTATTGTATTAAAGGCAGTGAATTTTTCATATTCGATCTAAGTTACTGTAATGATAGTCCAACGTATCACAAAAAATAAGTCAGAAATATTGAAAATGCAAACTTTGATGTCGCGTATCTCCGTAACTACTGACATTAATTAGGCCATGGTTGCTTGAACATTTTAGACTCATAACAGTCCTGCGAGGTTATTAATGTTTTACAAATAACCCTGTATATTTATTCTTTATGGATGTTAGTAGGTACAGATAAGATCGTTTGATAATGTCAACACCGTGTTTCCTCCTGGCCTGGAGCCCGGATTTTCAAACAAGGCGTTCTCTCAGATAAGATTTAAACCATTCGAGCAATTAGGCATTCGTGCCTAATTTTCCCATTTTGTCTGGAAGAATAGCGCGAGAGACTACCCTAAAAGCTTTAGTAAAATCGGTGTACAAGAAAATGTGCGTAATTTATTATTTATATATGTATTTCTAAATAATACCTCTAATTTTCAGCATACAATATTTTAATTTTTCAGTTAATTTATATTAATTATAGTAAGTTTGATTTAGTAGCACACAAAATAGACAAGACGTACCTAGGCATAAAGTTTCAATGAGTAATTCATAAAACGTCAAAACAAACTGACGTCAACGGTCATTACTGACCCTAATAGATGATCCTAGAGTGACATTAGAGTAGGTACAAAGTGTAAACAATATTTTATTAACATTTTGAATATGGTATAATTACAAAATATTCTTTTTATGATAATTTAATAATAAAATAAAGACTAACGCAAATCAATACATTTTAGGAACGAGTTCTAGGAATACCTACAATGTAATATAATAGCGGTAAATACATTTTTGTAATGTTTTATTGCTATCCCGAGAAGAAGGGAAAATATATCTAATTTGGTTTTAATTATCAAGGTATTATTACGTCCTGAATACAAATTGTTTTAATTGTGTTTCATTGATATTAATTACATCAGTACTGAACCAAAATTCGCAGAAATGATATGGCTGGATAAGGGTAGGTATCTAAATTTATTAGGTCAGGTTAATTATTGTGTTCAAAGTAATAGAGGTAATATTAATTATTTTTAAGGATTACATATTTAAAAAAAAATCACATTCGCCTAGAATTTATTTTTACATTTTTCCAACCGGAGAATTTTGGTGTGACAATGGGGAAATTTCACTTTTTTTTAAATAGAATGATGTTTACTTTGGTACATAAATACGTTTAGGATAATATATATATATTAGGTCCTTACATATGAAATTGGCGTTTAGTATGGGAGGAACATAAAGCCGATTTTTTAAAATTATAATATATTTATTTAATCAAAGTATGTACCATTGCTATCTATGCACTTTTGCCATCTCTTAGGTAGTTCATCGATCCCTTTACTAAAAAAACCATTCACTGGTGGGTGGTTGTGGCTGGTTGTGGAAAAAAACTTGGCGGGTAGTGAAACACATGTTTGTTTTTATATGTATATATATTGATTTCATACATTTTCATCGGTATTTGTAATATATGAAATTTCCCTATTATGGACCGCGAACAATTGTGGCGAACAATGTTCCTTGACCCGTATATATATATTACGAGTTACGCATAAGGAAGAAATTTCCTTATGTACCATTTAATGCAAGGATCGAAGGTGATACAGTGTGGGCGATGGACAACACGACTGATTCTCCGAGACTCGTTAAAAACCACTTGGTCTTGGTGGTAAATACTTATTATGTAATCTGAAAATTCGAGTTGTACGAGGAAGCAGTGATTGTTATAAAATTAATTTATAAATAAAATATAACCGTGCAACTTAATTAAGCCTTTGAAAAGGTACACGTTTAATCGTTTTTGTATCTCCATACAATCTAATCGGAAAGTTTAAGACCACGTGGCAATATAAAACTTATGTGCGTGTAAAATTTAATATAACTGAATTAAAATTAATTATATTACATGAAAAAAAATATTTTTAACCACGCTTATATTTAAACGAACCTACTAAAAAGTAAAAATTAATTTATGGACAAATATTTTCACTTCACTCTCTAAATAAAAGGTGGGCTCGCTTACTATTTTGATACAGATTAAAGAATTCTGTTGTTGATGGTGGGAAAGCGCACGCTTCATGTATTGTCATGGAGTATGCAAAATTTCAGCTCGATTGTACATTGGGATGCGGGAGAAATATCGATTATAAGATTCCGTCCAGACAAACAGAGAAAAGAGACGAAGTTAATATAAATGTGGTAATATAGTTTTAGGCGCAGAATTGATTGAGTTACTAATTCCTTATAAAATCTTAAATGTCTAATAGAGCATGTCATAAATGTTAAAACAATTATGTTTTAATATTTAAGACATGTCATAAATGGTGCAATATTGATTGTAGTTACTAATTCTTTATAAAATCTTAAATGTCTAATACAGCATGTCGTAAATGTTAAAACAATTACGATTTAACTTTTATGACATGCTGTATAAGACCCATCAGTTCGAAATATAGATAAATATTTATATATAATACATATAAAATATATTATATTTTATATATACTATATATAAAAATAATAAATGTATAAAATAATAATAATAAAAAATATATATAAAAATAAAAGTTCGAAATACGGATAGAAGTCAGTAATATATTGTTACGGGACCGTGGCTGTGAGAGGCAAAGAGAAAACACTAAAAACAATTAAAACTTTTATTTATTAAACGAATGCGAATAATTCAAAAGGTAACAAATAATACACCACTCTTTTTTTTACTAAGAGATTTAATAATTAAAATTTACCACCGGCAAATTTTTGTTCAAAAACCGCATTTGTAACTTTCCAGGCATTAGGCGATTTTTTTATCCATTTGTACATTCCCAACGGTCGAAAACAATCTTTCTGAGGGGACAGTAGATGGCTTTAAAGAAAAATACTTCTGGGACGGTTTTTTCAGTTTAGGGAAATATTAGGTCTTTACATATGAAATTGGCGTTTAGTGTGGGAGGAACATAAAGCCGATTTTTTTTTATTATAATATATTTATTTAATCAAAGTATGTACCATTGCTATCTATGCACTTTTGCCATCTCATAGGTAGTTCATCGATCCCTTTACTAAAAAAACCATTCGGACGGGAATCAATAAAATCTTTGAAGGCGGTTTGGACTGCCCCATCGGAGTTGAATTTTTTCCTTTGCAAGAAGTTATCCAAATTTGGAAAAAAATGGTAATCTGTTGGGGCAAGGTCCGGAGAGTACGGTGGATGTCTAAGACATTCCAATTGAAGCTCCTCTAATTTGGTAGCCGTCTGTTGTGCAGTGTGTGGTCTAGCGTTATCATGAAGCAGCAGTGGCCTAGAGCGATTAACCAGCCTCGGTTGTTTTAGCAGCTAGCTTTTCGATCATGGTTTGCAGTTGCTGACAATA
>JADDOH010004833.1:0-14577 GCA_016648135.1 Agrypnia vestita | reverse complement strand
CTCATGTATTTGTGTTTTGAAAATTATAATTCATTTGTTTTTTCCTCAATTGTTTTTTTCTTTGCGTCACTCAGTTTACAAAATGAAAAACTTGAAATATCGCGTTATTTACGAGTACGAGTTCCACCGTGGCACCAGTGCTGCAGAAACGGCTCGAAGGATTAATGATGTGTATGGCGATGGTGCCGCAAAAGAAAACACAGTGCGTTTTTGGTTCCAACGTTTTCGTTCTGGAAATTTCGACCTGCAGAACAAGCCCCGTGGACGGCCGGAGACCAAAGTGGATAATGAAGAATTAAAGGCTATTGTGGAAGCGGATCCATTGCAAACCACATCCGAGTTAGCTGCAGGCTGCGGTGTTAGTGATAAAACTGTTTTAATCCACTTGAAGCAAATTGGTAAGTTGAAAAAGCTTGAAAGGTGGGTACCTCACGAATTGAGTGAAGCAAATCAATAAACGCGCGTTGACTGCTGCGTTGCATTACTCAACCGGCACAATAATGAAGGGATTTTTAATCGAATCATTACCTGTGATGAAAAGTGGATCCTGTACGATAATCGGAAGTGCTCATCGCAATGGCTGAACCCTGCCGAACCAGCCAAACCATGCCCCAAGCGAAAATTGACTCCAAAAAAGTTACTTGTGAGCGTTTGGTGGACTAGTGCTGGTGTCGTTCACTACAGCTTTCTTAAATCTGGCCAGACGATTACGGCAGATGTCTATTGTCAGCAACTGCAAACCATGATGGAAAAGCTAGCTGCTAAACAACCGAGGCTGGTTAATCGCTCTAGGCCACTGCTGCTTCATGATAACGCTAGACCACACACTGCACAACAGACGGGTACCAAATTAGAGGAGCTTCAATTGGAACGTCTAAGACATCCACCGTACTCTCCGGACCTTGCCCCAATAGATTACCATTTTTTTCGAAATTTGGATAACTTCTTGCAAAGGAAAAAATTCAACTCCGTTGGGGCAGTCCAAACCGCCTTCAAAGATTTTATTGATTCCCGTCCGAATGGTTTTTTTAGTAAAGGGATCGATGAACTACCTATGAGATGGCAAAAGTGCATAGATAGTAATGGTACATGCTTTGATTAAATAAATATATTATAATAAAAAAAATCGGCATTATGTTCCTCCCATACTAAACGCCAATTTCATATGTAAGGACCTAATATTATGTTATATTATAGTATAGGTATTTTCATATAAGTTTGTATTTGAGTTATTGTGGGTACAGTGCGTAATACGCGCATTGTTTCGTTGTGTTAAGTTTATACAACGAAACAATGCGCGTATTACGCAATGTACACTAACTCAATTGCAAGCTTATATGAAAAGACCTATACTCATTTTATTGTTGCGAGCGACCGAAAATGGATGCTTACAATATTTTGACGGATGACCTACATTAGTGATGTGTCCCACGACATTTTTTTGATAAGCCTCTCAACACAAATTGGCTGGATTTTTTTGCCATAGAGATTAACTGAATAGTTTCAAGGAGGGTGTGTCCATTGATGTCCTTTAAAAATTGCTAAAATAACTTTTGTGGATGTATAATACTATTTATTTCGTATGTGAATTTCAACCTTCGCACAAAAATCTCGTGAAGATGGTGTTCTCATATACAGTAATTTATCATTGGGGAAGTTTTTGGTCAATATTTCTATTAACAAATTTAATTATTATACTTCGTTAAATAAATGGTCAGTGTATAGTGAAATTTTTATCAGGTGTGTAAACCGATTAAAATAAAGTATTAAATCAAATTAATTTCTTATCATTATAGTCAGTAAAATTTAGATTTTTGGTCATGTTAGGTAATGTTGTTATTATGTAATGATTTTATTAAAAAATGCAGACTTTCTATTTAAAATATTAGGTCCTTACATATGAAATTGGCGTTTTGCCGTACTGGCAAATTTGAACTCAAATATCTTCTCTTTGGTTAGGAATTCCAAATCCAAATTTATACAGCTATTTACTCATGTATTTGTGTTTTGAAACTTATAATTCATTTGTTTTTTTCTCAATTGTTTTTTTCTTTGCGTCACTCAGTTTACAAAATGAAAAACTTGAAAAATCGCGTTATTTACGAGTACGAGTTCCACCGTGGCACCAGTGCTGCAGAAACGACTCGAAAGATTAATGATGTGTATGGCGACGGTGCCGCAAAGGAAAACACAGTGCGTTTTTGGTTCCAACGTTTTCGTTCTGGAAATTTCGACCTGCAGAACAAGCCCCGTGGACGGCCGGAGACCAAAGTTGATAATGAAGAATTGAAGGCTATTGTGGAAGCGGATCCATCGCAAACCACATCCGAGTTAGCTGCAGGCTGCGGTGTTAGTGATAAAACTGTTTTAATCCACTTGAAGCAAATGGTAAGGTGAAAAAGCTTGAAAGGTGGGTACCTCACGAATTGAGTGAAGCAAATCAACAAACGCGCGTTGACTGCTGCGTTGCATTACTCAACCGGCACAATAATGAAGGGATTTTAAATCGAATCATTACCTGTGATGAAAAGTGGATCCTGTACGATAATCGGAAGCGCTCATCGCAATGGCTGAACCCTGCTGAACCAGCCAAACCATGCTCCAAGCGAAAATTGACTCCAAAAAAGTTACTTGTGAGCGTTTGGTGGACCAGTGCTGGTGTCGTTCAATATAGCTTTCTTAAATCTGGCCAGACGATTACAGCAGATGTCTATTGTCAGCAACTGCAAACCATGATGGAAAAGCTAGCTGCTAAACAATCGAGGCTGGGTAATCGCTCTAGGCCACTGCTGCTTCATGATAACGCTAGACCACACACTGCACAACAGACGGCTACCAAATTAGAGGAGCTTCAATTGGAATGTCTAAGACATCCACCATACTCTCCGGACCTTGCCCCAACAGATTACCATTTTTTTCGAAATTTGGATAACTTCTTGCAAAAGAAAAAATTCAACTCCGATGGGGCAGTCCAAACCGCCTTCAAAGATTTTATTGATTCCCGTCCGAATGGTTTTTTTAGTAAAGGGATGGTTGAACTACCTATGAGATGGCAAAAGTGCATAGATAGCAATGGTACATACTTTGATTAAATAAATATATTATAATAAAAAAAAATCGGCTTTATGTTCCTCCCATACTAAACGCCAATTTCATATGTAAGGACCTAATATTTAAATATGCGACACTTTGTTGCAGGTAAATCATTTATATTACATTTTACGAGGTAAGGTAGTGTTTGAGAGTGTATTTTAAATAAGAAAAGGATATAAAAGGATACCTTAAGCTCGCTTGTTGAGCAGTCAGTAAGATCTGGAAAGCTTTGGACATCCTTAAGCGACCTAGGCGGACCAGATCACAACGTTGCAATCTATTATTAACATTTTTAAGCAATAAACTATATATTTCTAACGTAACTAACCCTTTTCTCTACAGAATCTTGTTCGAACAGGAAGTCCAACATGATGCCGTGGAAAGAGCACTGCCGCAGGAGACACTGCATGCCCAGTGTGGAGTTGTTCATAATGTCGAACTTCCCGATCTCGAGGAAGCGCCCTTTATAACCTAGGCAGCGAATTGAAGCCTGAAATGAGAGAGATCAGAGATAAAGTGATTGGTGGGCAAAGAGACATCTATTTCTTATCTAATCAAGTAAAATGTTCAGAGGGTTTTTTACTTAGACTTTTTTATCCTTTAGAATTCATGTAAAATATAAAACACACGATGTTTAAAATAATAAGTAATTTGTAAAGGTGTTAAAGCTATAGATCTTATTTACTTGTAGCAGTAAATTAGGCGGTCTAGCTGCTTATAGGTACTCAGAGTATCGTAGACCCTAAGGAATAGTAAAAAGAAACCTCTGTTATCTGCAGTGGTAATGGTAGTTGATCTAATTTTGGGCGTCATTTCCAGAGATCGACTCAAATCATGCAACTGGCCAGAGAAAACAAATAAGAGACCCGAAGATTCCATGAATATTAAACTTTTATTTACATACATAAAATAAAAATAAAATTACCTGGAGTTTATCTTCTGCCAGAGAGTTGAGGACGATATCCACTCCTTTTCCTTCAGTCTCTCTTAACACAAGTTCTTCGAATGAAGTATCACGGGAATTGCCGATGTGATTATCTGAAGACATTAAAAAGAATCTCAGAAAGATCGGTTTATATTACTAGTGTTCGATATTCGTGACGTCTCGTTGGCACAGAAATCGATTCTACAGAATTTATTTTTCACTAAAAATAAATTCTGTAGAATCCTACTATCACTAAATTCAAATTAAATTAAATTTTAATAAATATTATTATTAAGTTCTACGGGTTAAGTATTTATATGTGTTACAGCTGTTTCGGCTTGTAAGGCCATAATCAAACAGTGGGTATACCACGTACAAACGACTTATTTATAAAATTTTAAGTTACCCCTTCCCCTTTAGAGTAATTAGATATTTGTGGTGAAGCCCTGTAGTAATGTTCGTTTTTTCCCGGGCACTTATCATTAAAGGTGCCTCGGTTAAGGTAATGCTTAATTATCGAAATTCCCCGTTTTCTGCAAGTGTTATTTATAAATATTATTTTAATTTATGTCCTTGATTATTGGTTTTTTAAATATATTTAGAAGTGGAGAGAAGATCATTTTTTGTTGATTATTTAAAAGTTTAATATTTGGATCCTTTTTATATTTATTTATTTCTAGTTGCTCAAGTAAATTCATCCTAAAACCTTTTGTTTCTATATGCAAAGGCTTTGGTTCGTTATCACCTTGCGGGACGTGGTTTTCATTTAATAAATGGGCCGCAAATTTTGACTCTAAATTTTTATTTTTATAGCAGCGCATGTGTTCCGCGAATCTAGATAAAAAAGACCTTCCCGTTTGTCCTATATATGTGGCATTGCAATCTTTATGATTACATGTTAATTTGTATATGCCATTGTTTTCTAATTTTGGTGTTTTGCTTTTAGAGTTTTTGAGGTTTGTTCCTTTATTGTAATTGGTTCTAAAGGCTATTTTTAAATCACACTTTTTAATTTCATTAGCTATTTTTACTGAAGTTGGGCCGAAAAATTCTATGCATGCGTATTTATTATTATTATATTTCTGATTAGGGTATATAAGATTGATTTTATTTTTGTATTTTTTGTTTCTAATCATTTTCTTTATGTCACTTATTCTATAGCCGTTATTGGTTGCGATTTTTTTGATAATTTCTATTTCGTCTGTATATGCTTTTTTACTTAGGGGAATACTGACGAGTCTATGCACCATAGAGTAGTAAGCGGATAATTTATGGGACCATGGATGTGCTGATTTTACATTAATTGTTGTATCAGTGAACGTTGGTTTCCTAAATATTTCGAAAGTATGTTTATTATTGTATTTACCGATTGTTTGATCCAGAAAATTTAAATTTCACTAAAAATAAATATGGAGTTCTACAAATTAAACACAAAAACCATAAATAAATAAATAAAAAGATTCTACAGAATATTGTTCTTTTCTTACGTGGCAACACTGATTGGTCCCTATCGAAAAATATTCTACCCTCAACTAGTTCCAATTTACGTTTAGTTTAATTTCGTTTCGACAAGTCTCGTTGTTAAAAGCGCCAATTTTCGTCTCGTTTTAATTGTGCATATATAAAAATTTTATATTCTCGTCACCACCGAACTTCGGGAGTAATGCACATTGATGGCCAACCGAGTGAAACAGTTGTTTGGTGAAGTGACATCTGGAAGGACGCCAAGAGACAAAAAAGGTGAGTCGAAACGTCCTTTCCTTTCTCGATTCAATACAGTCCATTTTTCCTGACCATAATTCCAATCTTTTCCCCACGTACGCGGCGATTTCGCGTCACGTACATTTTGTTCCTTCGAGCCGGATATTAATCAGTGTTCATTTGGTTTTATATTGTAATTATAATTATAATAACAATATTCGTTTTTCGCTTCGATTTTTAAGCCCACGTGTCGTGAAATATTTTTACTATCGAACGTATTTTGTTTCGAATGCAATAATATTTTTATTTAAATGTCATATTGTTGATTTTGTTTCTGGTTAGAATAGGTCCGATTATGAAATTTTCGTTTGGCTGTTTATTCGATTGGCCAATCTTGTCTATGTTCAGAGCATAGATAAAATAGATATATTCAGACCAGTCAAAATCAGCTCTTATCGATTGCCGTCGCCAATTTCTTTACTATGTTTACATGTTTGACAGTTGACACATGAACTAATAGATTTATTGGTTATGTACACAAGTGACAGTTGATTGATTTATAATTGCATTGTATTTATATGGTTTCTTTTTGATTTCGTAGTTTCAGGGATTTAAATACGTAATAAAAATAAATACAGAAATATTCCATTCATTTATAATACCTATATCAAAGTAATTAATCAATTAGAAAGACATACAGAAAAATCTAATTCACGAAAAAATATTAGGTTACTACTGGGATTCGAACCCAGGTCACCTCCTTTCCGGGGCTGGTGCTCTGACCACTAAGCTATAGCAACCCTCTCTATGTATTCGTGAAATAAAATTAATCAATTAATAAAAATAAGAATTACATATAAGGTCGATATATTCACGGAAACATAGAGGTTTGCTATAGCTTAATGGTCAGAGCACCAGCCCCGGAAAGGAGGTGACCTGGGTTCGAATCCCAGTAGTAACCTAATATTTTTTCGTGAATTAGATTTTTCTGTATGTCTTTCTAATTGATTAATTAATTTGGTTATTAAATATTTCACAGAACTTTGTTCTGAAAAATTACAACTTCACAAATATGAATGTGTTCTTGAATATATACCTATATCAAAGTTTTATTGGCTCAATAAATCTTTGATCTATATCAAATACCTATGTATTATAATCAATGTTTGAGTAAACTCAAGCAGATATTGATGAATCTGACGGGTCTACAATCAGCCTACAGATAGGAATTGTTGCATAATGAGAGGAAGACCTGTAAGCTGGGGGAAAAGCTTCTTGATGAAAGCCCTCTTCTCCGGTGTACCGACCGTGGTGAATATCGTGCAGCCGTAGTGGAGACAGACGTGAATGGCCGCCTGACCCACGCCTCCAGTTCCTGCATGGATCAGCACTGTGGATCCTGGCTGCATCCTGGCCACTATAAACTGGGTATAATTGATAATTAGAACTTGCGTTATGTTTTATTTATTTTTCTGCATACGGTTAAACGGGAAAACCGTAGATTTTATATTAAAACTACCATCTTCTCAGAATCGACTGCATGTTTCTTTTTAATGTAGTCAAGCTGTCATGTATTACGTTTAAAAACTCAATGTACTCAATTTCCGGTCTATGCAGTCTCGGCGATGTGTGTATATGGTTGTTTATTTTCGTATTATCCTAATAGAATAATATATCTTTTGAACTTATTGGTAATGTAACTCTAATATACAAGAATAAGAGAATTTCTAGAAATTCTATTTTCTACTTCGTGTTGTAATGAATTGAAGAAATGGGTACTGTTTTGTACCAAATACAAGTGTCCAATAAATGATATCTATGCGCCTCACTCCCTTCCCCTCCTTCCTTCGGCTCCAACCGCTCTCGCGGCGTTATCAGTCGGTCTACAGCGCGCGTGCTAAAACGGTGGACCCCTTTTTACGCTAGCACGGCGAAGTTTTTGGTTTCGAGTTCGTAACTCGTATTTAATCGTAATTTTTAACAATTCATGTATCTGTGACGAAGTGAAACGAAGAAGAAGAATACAGTCCACTCCCCGAGGGCAAGAAATGAAGATATTGGAGGCGCCTGGATAAGATCGCGTTTCTGAAGAAGTGGTAGTAAGTCCTGTTTCCAGCATCCCTTTCAGCTTGCCCCAAACAGGTACAATGGGTATATTTAATTGAAAATCTTAAGAATTTATGCTGAACACTTTCGGAGTTTGGAGATGGTAAGAAGCAATTGCTTTTTCGAATCACCACCGTCATGCGACGGAAAAGCTCCAAAGACGTAGAATATTTTATCTCGATAAAACAAGTACAAAATATACATGAGTATGATTATACAGACAATGATACTCTAAGGGCCATAGCCTCGAGCCGCCGCCGGAGGTATGTGACAGTCTAACACGCCCACATAGGAGATGGGCTGCTTTTTATATTAATTCTGAACAAAGGATTTCTGTTTGTCAGAAGGTGTACGACTTGGCGCGCGTGTGCATGTAACATAAGTCACGCCCACTGGTGTCATCCGTGCTGGGGCACCCGTATCAGGCGTGTGTCTGCGACCGGTGGTACTGGGGCGTCGACCTCGTGTTGCTGGATGGACCGCGGCTATACTATACACGTATTGATGGTGTGTTCGGGCCCGTGGCTGTGTATAGGATAACCCCTACAGTCTGTTTTCAAGTTTCTGTGATATTTTTCGGTATAATACAGTACACATTAGGTCATATTTGATTACATTGGAAACAATTTAATGGGGATATTCCTACCAGCGCGTAGTAGACGGTTCCGTAGGTAACAGGGACGGTGGCTCCTTCCTCCAAGGTCCACTCGTCGGGCAGCGGCCACAGCATCAGCTTGTCAGCAGCAACCAAGTTGGCCGTGCCTCTGTTCGCCAACATCCCCATCACTCGAGCACCGCTGCAAGCCGAACATACCATGATATTTATATTTGCTATTACTGAAAACAACAATTTCCTTTGTATTTGCTGTGAGTAACTGTGAGTAAGTAAATTATGACCTTCCACTCCGTTCAGCTGAAAGTATTTCACTATCCATCACAATACTAAATTCTTCAGCTACTCATTCAAAATGCAGTCGACTATGTTGTGGAATCAACTATGCACAGATATCACATCACCAGAGACATACAGAGAATATTGTATACTGGAAATGTGCTTTATCTTTTTAATTGGAAGAAATTGTCAGTATACATATACAGTAAAAATGTGTACGAATACAAAACGTAAAAACGTAAATAAATTATTAAAATGATTTTCTGTATCACTAAAGGTCCTGATGTTCTCCATATAACTTTTTGAAGTCAAGACAAGCACCTTTAGAAGGAAAGAAAGAAACGGAGTGTTTGTGTCTTGTACTGTATATTTTTCTGGACATTAACTGCGAGAAGTAGGAACTTCTCGATTCTTCAAGAACCCTATACTATGTGTATTGTATCTCATAAAATCATTAAATATTTGTTATTTATTTGCATTTTTAAGCCTTTGAACACGAATCTGACATTATTGTTACGATACCCCTCTCTCCTTTCATCTTTTCTCGCCTAGACATCAATAGTCGAAAACTACAACTCATGAGTGCAGTGTTGTATTAACTAATTCTCGAAGTCAATTTTTTCGGAAGAATTTGTCTCCCTATCGCAATAGTATTTTTTGAGTGCTCGAATTGAAGAAAGTTATGACCATCGAATTTGTCGACCATCATCTCAGATTTGGAGGAAAGAAACATTCGCGGTAGTGGAGAGTCAATCATCTCATTTTGTTCCCTTCCATCCCATAAATTACAGTCCACAATCTTTCCCGTATTATCCTCCACCCCCATTTCCCGTATTATCCTTCCACGACCCCTATTCCTTGTTTTTGGCGATTTGCTTTAGATAAACTCGTGAAGTGACTATGATTATTTTATAGAGAATACCGGAACCCCACTTTATAAAGGACAAAATATTTAAAAAAACGTATTTCTTGCTTTACGGATATCGCTAGAAGAGAGGTAATAACCTGGAGAAATTGGTGATGACTAGGAATATACAAGAATGGAAGATCGACAGACTGAGACATGTCACTATAACGGTATGTACAAGTGATGCTTATTGCCTAAAAGATTACCACAGGGAAAAAAAACTATTCGTGACAACCATTCCAATAATGTAGGTAATCGCGTTTTTTCCACCACGCCAGGTGAAATTGCCGATGCGGCATTTCCCACGCCGACGTGCATGTACGCAAATGCAAATACAGGATATATAAAGCGGTACAATGGGCTCCGAAAATCAGTTCGTCCCGGCCTTCACAGACCCGCGGTAGCGCTACTCGGCAGCGCTCACCACTCGCCGCGTCTCTCCAAAACGACCTCCGTAGCCTGCTCCATCATCGTCACCAACGCCACGCTATCCACTCTGCACCAGCCATCAAGTATCATCGCCGTCAATGCCACGCTGTCCATTCTGCATCAGCCATCTAGCATCATCTGCATCAACATCAGCGGACCTCTCT
This sequence comes from Agrypnia vestita, assembly GCA_016648135.1. NCBI lineage: Eukaryota > Metazoa > Arthropoda > Insecta > Trichoptera > Phryganeidae > Agrypnia > Agrypnia vestita. Next base: position 4,360 of record JADDOH010004833.1, on the reverse strand, counting down.
CTCCAGCGGTACATCGTCAGCTGTCCACCGTGACGTCACACACACGATCAGTTGTCTCCAATCGCCGCACCGGATCAAGTGTGCCGCGTAATCGCTCCACTGACATCATAACTTATCAGCCGAGACCGCGAACAACATGTAAAATTACTTCTTTGTAATAAAAGCACATTAAAACCGATTGCGTTTCTACATAGAGATATTCCCTCGAATTAAAATTCGGGGGTGGTGACCCCTTGACAATACATATTTCTACACAATCTTCTACACACTGTGGGAGCCGAATAACGACCACATCCCATAAATAGTAACTCCGACGTAAGAAAAACGCTCATAAATGGTAATCCCGACGTGAATAAATACAACAAGTTCTTCAAAGCAGCAGTTGGACAACATCAGATATATCATCTTTGCAAGCTCTCGATCTGGGATGGCGTTCCTTCTCCAATCTCGCACACACGCACACAACATCGAGTTAAATTATATTAATACATTGCATACCCATAAAAAAATATTAAAACTCACCTCTCAGTCCGTCCAGAAAACTCAGATCCCTGGACACACTCCTGGGCCAAGCGGCCTCTCGCCACCGTCTCCACAGAGATCTTGCCAGTGGCCGTCATCACATCACGGAAGTTGAGGGCCGAATAGTATATCTGGGGAATTATTTATTTTAATACTTAAAGCATACATTTCTTTCTCATTCGGTTTTAGTAAAAAAATATGAGACGGTACCACAAGGTTCTGAAATCGGGTCTCCATGTTTAGGTTTTTAAGGCTTCCCTTTCTTGTGGCCTATCTATACAACGGACGTTTGCTACAATCACTTTCTTTACTGCGGCCCAGAATAGGCCTACTCTGGACGTGCCAAATCACCACATAGTTTATTTTTTTATCAATAAAAATAAATTCTCTTATCAAGCTAGTTAACTGTCCAGGATTATTGGTAATCTTAAAGAGCCTTAAAGAGAAGTATTACAAACAATAATGGACACTTACATGAACCAGCTGTTTGCTGATTCCGGCTCTCAGAGGCCCCTCAATCCACTTGAGGCTGGAGAGGTCTCCCCGAGTTGTGACATTCACGTACGCGTGCTCTGCAGGAACAGTCTCCAGCTCTTCGAGGACCAGGTGACGGTATGAGCCCCATTGTCCCTATGAGTAATAATAAAATAAGTCACGAAAAACCCGCCCGACTTTTTCTACAACTGCAAATCAACTTTAAATTTGGAAAAAACAAGTAAGTACAAATAGAGGATAGTGAAAACAAAAATAAAGCATTTTCAACCATTATTTATATATCATCGCTGTATATATAATTAAGCCTCTATGCGGTTTTTCTGAGATAAACGAATGAAACTGTTTTAAAAAATAATTGCACAGACTAAATTTATAAAAAATATTTTATATAATTACTAGGCAGACTTGCCAGATGAACGGCAATGTTTTTTTTAGTATATCTCTGTTATTTATATGAAAAATTGACAAATTGATTCATTCATCTGAGAACGTATTACATTGGCTTAATTATATATATAGCGACGAAATGTATATAAATAAATAATATACCAGTCCCTATATATGTATATGTACCCTCTCTGTGTCACTTATAAGGTCGCTTACGCTGCAGTATCGTGTCCATAATCCATGTATCTTCTTGTTTGACCCAAATCTGCAGTATTGTGATAAAAACGCAACATCGCATGACTTACGCACCTAAATTAATCTATCGATATCATAATTCTTAAACACAGTATTGGGTCAAGTATGCATGAACTTGTTAAATCAGCGCGAATTTCAAAACGCCGCTACACATACAGAATTACTTACATTTTTGAAGACATTTATTGCCAAATTCTTGTCGAGTTGATCTTCATACAGCTCTAAGCCCGGATTGAAGTCTGGAGCATCAGCGTCAGTGATAAAAATGCAACCCACAGTCTCCCCCCCGGGCTCTCTCCTCAGACAGTTGACCAGACCGAGGATTCCATTCAAAGGCTCTTTTTGTGCCACAAGAACTATTTTATCAGATTGCTTCACAACCTTTTTGAGCTGTTCGACCCACGCGAACTTTTTATCAGCGGCTTTGATGTTTATGAATTTCGCTGGTCTGGCGAGGGTAAGCTGCCTCAAAAGAACCAGTTGCTCTTCTCCAGTTTTAGTGGCACTGACGATCTGATACCTTGGTACGTACGAGTCAATGTCTAGAGTTAGCTTCTCTCGGGACATGATAAATCCGCTTTCCTTCATGGTGCCAAAGGCTTGGTTTAAAACCTGTGAAAAATATCGAAAGTTTTTAGTTAAAATTTATTTAAAAAGCACATCGGGAAGCATGAATCACATTTTTATGTTAAATCTGACATGTTTACATTCTTCATACATCATACAAACATGATTCAACAATGAAGTGTTTTCTCGCGCGGGCACACCCGACGACTTTACAGGTGAGAAAATGCCAGTTTCTTTAAGGTATCGTTGCATTTTCCATTTTTGCCAAGGATTTTGGTATAAAAGCAAAGGCAGCAATATCCAATATATTAAAAAAAATATTTTGAGTGCAGTCACCGAGGATTACTAATTTTAAATGTACTGAATTCTAGATTTTATGCATCTATCCCTTCCAAAATCATATATCCTATAATTTTGTAGGCTAAATTTCCTATAAAATCTCGAATTCATTTCATTATAAATTAGTAATCCTCGAAGACTGCATCCATTTTTTTTTATATTGCTGCCTTTGCTTTTATACCCCACATACTTATGTTCTTTCAATTCTGTCCTACCTCTCATATTCTGCATATATTATTGTTGTAATTTTTAATAATAATAAAAATCTATTTAAACCTTTTTTGTGTAAGTGGTAATTTTTTACATTCCATGAAAAATAGTATTCCACTTTTGTAACGATAGCTTTTCAAAACCTGGAGATTTGATGAAATGTTAAAAAAAAATTAATGTAGGAGAGAGTAAGCCTTAAAATATAAGAATTTTTTGCAAATCTTGAAAATACTTACATCTGTCCTCTCTAATAGCCTTGATCCGACAAAGACAAGCACATTATTTTCCGAAGTCAATTTCTTGGAGGCTACTGTAATTCCTGCTCCCAGGTCAAGACTCATGTCGTCTGACATAACGAGGACTTCTGCTTGGATGAGTGGAGTGTCTCCCAGGACAGCCATTATCCGAGGAGCCAATGGAACACTTCCTTTAGAAGGGCCATCCACGAGCTCCAAGACTTTCACTTTGACGCCTTGGGAATTCTCAAGTGCTAGTTGGATGTTCGCTCTGATGATGTCGTCGAGCTGTTGACATATAGATACCATTAATTTAACACACGTTTACTTTAAACTAAAGAAAGAAAAATTGGGGCGTGTACATATGTACCAGCATTGAAAGTTATACTTTGGCATACGCAACATATACATTTGCTATATCAACTCAAGGTAAGGTAGACCTCTTTCCATTTAAAGAAATATAATCGAATTAGTATGTATAAGACGTGCGTACGATGCAAATTGTTTCATTGTGTCGGTTTTAACGGGTATAAACACCAACGCAACGACACAATGTACCTCGTATGTATGGCTTACACATACTTATTCGATTGTCTTTCTTTCTTTGGAAAGAGGTATATGTGTAATGTATCTGATAGATGAACGACTTTTAGAATATATGAAAGAGACAGATAATAATGAGAGAGGGAAGAGGATAAACAGAGACGTGCTGGCGCGCCCACTTAGCATTTAACCAGCACAACAGTTAATACTTCTGAACCTACACGTCGCGATATAAACTCATAGTTGCAAGTCAATCAATAATCTGGTGGAAGACTGACTTTATATGGATTTCCATTTTCCTACAACAACGTCTCCTCCTTGGTTTAAAGTATGAGAACTTTACAGAATGTAACACAAACTAAAATTTCCATCAAATAGAGAATAAACAAAAATAATAGAGCCGGAGTAATACGCAATTTTCATAACATCATTTGCAAACGACTCGATGTCGTAACGATTGATTAATATCACTCGGAAAACCGAAAGAATATTCTAAACTTTTGATTGGAAAATTCGTTACTTCGTGGTCTGAAAATATTACGTTGAATGGTGCGCGCATTACGTTGCATCCTTAAATTTCACTCTTGACGCGCCCAAAGAAGAATCTCTTCAAAAATAGATAATGAATTTTATCTGAACTATGTATAATGACAAAGGCATTGTAAGATTTACTTAAATGGGAAAAACTTTGGCAATTCGGGCATATGGAAAAAATAAAACATGGACTGAAACAATGTTAAGCGATTTGAGATGTATATTTATACATGTACAGATATTTTCTAAAAATAATCTTATCTCTTTACTAG
>JADDOH010004832.1:0-44315 GCA_016648135.1 Agrypnia vestita | reverse complement strand
TGTTTTATTATGTGTGCAATTGGGATGTTTATAATAGAGCTTGATTGTTTAAGTAAATCAGTTGTTACGTTGTCGTATCCTGGCGATGATCCTCCTTTTAAATTCATAATAATTTTTTTTATTTCATCTGGGTTGGTTAATTGGAATGTTGTGAGTTTATCACTTTCCGATATCTGTAGATTATTTATTGGAAGAGAAAAATTGTTGTTGGGTATTTTTTTCGCCAAGTTTAGTCCCACATTAATGAAAAAATTATTGAAGATATTTGCGCATTTTTCTGGGTGTTCTTGAACATTTATAATATTATTGTCAAATTTTATAGTTTTTATTTTATTTTTATTTACATTTTTTTTCGGTTATTTCGTTAATTGTTGACCAAAGTTTTTTGGTGTCGAAATTAGAAACTTCCACCTTTTTTATGAAATATTCCTCTTTGGTTTTTTTTTTTATTAGTGATGTCAATTTATTTCTGTATTTTTTATAATATCTCCTTTAGCCTTCATCATTGGGGTATTTTATTGTTGATTTAAAAATATCATATTTATTACGTATTGAAACTACTAAGCCGTGAGTAATCCATGGTTTTATTTTACGGAACTTAGATTTGTGGTTATATATTTTTAGAATTTTGGATTAATTTATATATTTTTGAATAATTTTTTGAAAGTTTATAGAACATATTTCTGGATCTTCTAAGTTTAGTACTGATAACCAATTTTCTGTTGCTAATTTGTCACAAAATAATTTTAAATTAAAAGTAGTTTTTTTTGTATACCTTTTTTATCAGCTATGTGCGGGTGAGTATTTTGTTTATAATGCGTAAATATGCAGGAGTAATAGTCAGTTATACAAGTTTGCCATATGATGGTCATAATGTTGTCGAGTTCATTTGATTTTGTTAGCATAATATGATCTATTGCAGAAGGTTTTTGGTGCGGTACAATTCTAGTATAATTATTTATGCACGATTTATAGTTCAACTCTGCAAGCATATTGAGATACTCATTTTTAGTTTTATCATGGCAGTCATCTGCAATATTTATGTTTATATCGCCCGTTAAAATAGTAAAATTGTTTTTAGAGTTTATTAATAATTGGTATAATTCTTCAATAAAAAAATTTGTGTCAGAATTTGGAGATCTGTAAATGCCGATTATGCGGTAAAGGATTTTATTTTTATTTTTTCGAATATATTCATACGTGAACAAACTTCCTAATGTAGGTGTGAGGAAATCAGATTACCACATAAAATTAATTCTGCATGATATTTGACCTCCATACACAGAGTGTAACAGAACTAGGTAATCCACAATACTTTACAGGTGGATTCCTGCTATGATTATGAGTGAAAAATGTTCAAGCAACTATGACCTAATATCAATAGTTATGGAGATATGCGACATTAAAGTTTGCATTTTTTTTCAATATTTCTGGCTTATTTTTTTACAAAACGTTGAAGTATCATTACAGTAACTTATATCGATTACATAAAAAACATTCGTTTCAATAAAAGTTTAATAAAATAACAAAAACCCTGCAAAATATTGGAATGTTTCCCCATTAGATTGGAAGATTTTTATTATACTATTTGACTTGTATTAAAGGTAATGAATTTTTCATATTAGATATAAGTTACTGTAATGATATTCCAACGTTTTGCAAAAATATTTTTTTTGACTCATAATCATAGCAGGAATCTACCTGTAAAATATTGTGGACCAGTTCTGTTACATTCTATATACCTACATTATCAAATGTGCGTGATTATAACCCTAATATATATCTAGTCTAGATATATTATATTATCAATGATTATGTTTACTTGCAAATGTAAAATCTACCTCATTAAACGTGCGATATCTGATCTGTATATTTGTTTTATTTACCTACATGATACCTGAAAAAACAATAAAAATTTCCAAGTATTTATTACAGTAGGTAGATAAAAAATCCCGATATATTATGTCCACTGTACTCTTTTGTCTTCCTGTCCTTTATGTACCTAGTAAATAATTAGGCACAGCTCATATGTGAGGTTGTCTGTTTGATAATTGATACGTAAGAGGAGAATGCAGTATTTTATTAGAGATTGAAAGGAAGGTACATTTTGCTGAAGTTAAATGTGTGTAAAAAATAACGAGGAAATCTGCCGATTTCAATATTTGTATTTTGGAAATTTGCAGTAGTACCATACTTTATCTAAATATTAGAATAATAGTTTTTGTGTAAATGTGTAAATTTATATCAAAGTGAAAAAATAGAACATGCGTGACATATGTGACGATAAGTTTCGTCACAGGTAAAATATTCAAAATTGAAATAAATAAAATATACCTTCAAAGTAAAAGAAGTTCACTTGACAAAGAATATACTGGGCTTACATCCGGTCAAAACTCGACATTTCAATTCTTAACCTTTTCTTTGAATTTTTATTGAATAAAATAACTTTAATTTCTATATTTTGTACAATTTACAGCCATTTCAATTCTTAACCTTTACTTTGAATTTTTATTGAATAAACTAACTTTAGTTTCAGCATAACAAAAATTGTGTTCCGTTATTTCCTCGACAGCAGTACCACGACCCAAAGTAGAGAAATTCTAGTGAACTCGATGCAACCAGAGATCTCATAGAGTAACGCTCCCGATTGAGCTCAGGGTGAGAACATTACCCATTCTGCTCCATTCCCTTCTTCCAAATTCTTGCCGCGAGGCTGCCGGAACGTGTCAGTAGAGGTCCGAAGCTGTAAATCAGCTTCGAGAAGTTCCATCGGAACGGGCGTCTCCGTGCACGCAACCTTCGCGGTACAAGAAGAACGGAAGTGGGAAAGCAGAGATAGAAGGACGGTAAACATACCGGCCCGAAGAGGAAACCATACTAACATCTACTTTTTTATTTTTTTATTTTATCATTTCTCATATCATCCTTACACATAATATAGATATGGGCAAACTTCTTGAAATTCTTTGGCGTAGTGGGGGAATGCGCAGAAGACAAAATTTGGGTCTCGTCGGTGGAATGGTACATGCGCAAACTTCCTCCCACTACGCCGTCAAATTTCAAGATGTTTGCCCATATCTATACGTATGATATGTTCGAGAGGGTTCTAACTATCAAAAAAAGTTTAATGTCTACATTAGCGATATATTATCCTGAAACGCCTAATTTGATAAATGAAGACATAGACATGCTCACTTCTGCTTGTGAATTGCTCTCATATTTTAAAGACGTAACAGAAGAAATGAGCTCAGAAAAAAATATCACGATTTCTGAAATAATATTATTATCAAATGCACTAAATGATACGTGCAAGTATTTCGTCCGCTACACGTACTAGTGACCCGGTAGCGGCATCCCCAGAGAGCATAAAATAATAAATCTTCCTTCGGCATCCCGCACAAAAAGTGTAATTGGTAAAAGCGGCAACGTCGCGCGTCGCACTGTTTACGAGGAGTTGCGATAGTTAGGAAAATGTAAATAAAATTATGTATATCATGGGACGCCCGATAATTGATAATGTGGATTGGAGTCCAAATTGATTACACTACGCTTGTTAATATACGAATATTTGTATATCAATAAAATGTAAAAATTTCAGAAAAATAAGTTGTAAAGGACTTATAGCCTTATTGTCTTATAGACTTATTGCCTTAGTGACTAATATTCGATGTAAAAATAAGTGAAATTTTAGTGGAACTGGTGGACGTCACAATAATGCAAAATAAAAGGACGCACAATAGGTAGCGTGATGTATATATATATATATATACGCATATACCTATAAGGGTATATACATTTTAATTAACTATATATAATGAACTATTTTGAGTAGCTTCAATCCACAAAAATGCACAAATCCACAAACTGCACTATAAAAGAAGTATTGTAAACAATATTTCATAAATAAATAAATATTTTATATAGGTAGGTATAGCTAATACGGCGAAAAATTCCAATATATTTCGAAGACCATTTATATATAATTAAATCAGGAAAAATACTAATTTCAGATATACGTTTCTTTTCACAAAAATAAATCAAACATTTTATGATATCATTATGATGACAGATGATATTTGTTGTATTCGTATTTACATTTACCACAGAAAAGACATAAAATTTACACCGAAAGTTTTGGCTGGAATTTGTAAAAAATAACATTTCTGCATGACGTGCGCCTGGCATAGGACCTTTCAAAGAAGGACGCTACTACACAAAACTCGCAGCATTAAAAATACACGTTTTTTTTCTCGACTTGACTATATCTGTGGAACAAATTGGTTGGCGAAATAAATGAAGTTAAGTGCAGAAAAGTCGGAAATAAATCTTCTAACCGTAGGACCAATTGCAGCTACAATTTTAAATCGAAAAAAAAACAGATACGTCACGTTAAATGGAAACGTCAGAAATAAACCTTCTAAACGTAGGACGAAATACGTCTAGAATTTTAAATCAACTTTTTCTTAATATAACGACGTTAACGATAACGTTGAAAAAACTTTGTAAGAAATCGAATAACCCAAAGTTTATCTTCAAAAAATTATCCTTAGTTAATTTTACTCCCAGGCATCACTTAAACCCATTTCAATATCTCCGTAATTTTGTATTCAGGAATCCAGGAGAGACGGCAATGCGCGTCTCTGACAAAAATCTCGGCGTATGGTCTTCAGAGTGCGCGAGCAGTGCTTGTCGTGATTCGTGTACAGGGCCGTGTTCAGCTTGCAGGCACTGTCTCACTCCCGCCACACGGTCAGTTCTTTCCCGCGCATACGCAGAACACATCAACAGGAATGACTGTCGAAGAGTATACCCTCCACCAATGGTAAGAAAAAATTATGACTTATTGGATAACAAAAATTGGGGCCTCATCATCTTTAAGAATGGTGCATTTTTTTAACCATACAGTACCAAATGAAGTACATCAAACATATCATTGAATGATGGAAGAAGTTGGTGAGAGATTTTATAAAAATGTGATCTGACATTTTTGAATAAACGGTCATAGTCACAAGCTTTTAGTTATGAAACGAAATGTGGTAAAAAATATTGAACCTTTAGTCGGCAGGAAATCTTTTATTCACATGCACTATACTTGGTAATGCACACATTTCTCCCAGCTGCCCTGCCAGTTGGAAGCACTCCTAGAATTCATGATTCGGTATGGTTTTCAGTTGGGCCATTGCGTTCCACATAATGTCTTCTCTTTATTTAAATAGGGTCCTTTTCAGTGGCATTTTGAACTTAGAAAATAGTCAAAAATCCCTAGGAACAAAACTGACAAGCCAGGAAAATGCAGTGTTTAGCCAAAAAAGCCCAAACCAGATGAGAAAAATAGGCAGGTGTATTACCCTCCATCGTTAGCAATTTCGACACAAATTTTGTGGACATCCTCTTCAAGCCTAAATTGTCATTCAAAATTTAATGTACCGATGCAATGCCTACCTCGTTTTCTGTGAATCGACGACCCTGCATAACCAGAGTGTCTGTTTCTACGGACATGAAAAATTCACACATACGTGAATATACCCTATTAATCTCCACCAAAGAACATCTCCCGTGTTTTATTTTATTTGAACTCAGTAAGAATCACGAATTATTTGTAATCCTCAGAAATGCGGCGGTCAGCATCCTCGTCGTCACAGCACCGGGGCTCGATTCTTCTTAAAAAATGTCATTGCAGCACATGTATGTATTGGATATTTACCTTTTATTTTGTCTTCAGATCCAAGGTGTCCGGTCGGAAGACCTTGAACTCTCCCACATGTCCCCGAGGAATCAATTGATGTATTTGTGGACTCAGGGGAAGTGCAACGGTGACATAACATGGTGTAATTAATTGTTATTGGATAATTTCTTCAACAAAGAAAACAACTTGCCGCACCTCTGGTACAAGATATTAGATGAATGTATTATTAATGTTTGATACTCGTGGTATTTTGTGAAAATAATACTCACCTTTAGAAACCTCATTTATGCAACGATAAGAATATAAACTTTTGGATGCCGACAGTGCCAAAATTTGTTATTTAGTTTTAAATTATTATTTTTGTGATTTTTCTCTTGTATAATCAAATTGCTCATTTTTTATTATTTATTTTTGGTTGTGACTGAGACTTTTGTACTTTAATTATTTTATTCAATGTATTTATTTATTCATATAACTACAAGTAATTATTATGAATAATATATATTTGTGTTTAAATTTTTGAATTAATAATGCATTCTATCGTTAAATAATATAATTGTAATAAGTTATATAGATAACTATAATTATTATTTTTAATTAAAGCCACTGAATAAACCACATAAATTTATATGTTACATAAATATACACAAGATAAGTTCAATCACAATTCAGCGTTGGAGAATTTTCCATGAATTCTTTTTATACGGCAAATTATACATTTTATAAATGCAGGGTGTTACGGTTTTAATTTAGACAAGTTCGATTGTTAAATTTAACCTGTTCTAGGCCCGCATCGTGTATACACGATGTGAGCATGGAATAGATTAATACATTATTAAATATTCAAGAAAACAATACTCTGTAACAACAATTTAACAATTAACAATTTTTATTTGGGTTTTAATGCAGCCTGCAATCCTTAAACTTTTAATGAAGAATTTAATTTATATACGTACTTGTTTGGTTTTACTATTTAACTTAATTTTAACTGATAAAAATGTAATTTTTAAAAAAATATTTATACTATGTTATTTGGGATGTAAACAATTCTGCATTAAAAAAGTTTATAAATGTAACTGATTTTTTAATTCATTCACACTACCATTAGAGCTGATCTAACAATACCTCATAAGTATATAATTTTATTTAATCTTCTCTGCCTGTCTACCATATAACCACTGGTATTACTTTCTGATAGTTACCATTGTTATTTTAAGAACAATTCTTTTAGCCTTCTCTAATGGTAAACTTTACTGACTTTTATTGCTTATGGTTTCTACAATAGCCAAATTTATGTATCGGGTATCCTGTATGTGCAATCTCTTAGTAGAAAGCTATTTATAGCACTTTGTAATGCTAAATTTAATTAAATTACAAGAGTATAAATTCCATTCGAATCCAATTCGAAATTCACCATAATTCAATTCTATAAATTCAAAGATAACTCAAAAAATTTTCGATTACGGTCCAAACGTGATGAAATGGAAAAAATAATTTTATTTTTTCGCAAGTGAGAACAGCAAATATGTCAATATCAGATACAGTAATAGTAATATTGGGATCTTTGAATTAGCATAATACATATTGCATTTTCGAAATGATTTCTTAAAACATGCAAAAATACAGACATTTTTCACAAAATTAATGGCTTTTTTCATGAGTTTTATGATTTTTGGCAAATTTCGCAATCGTGTTTCTTTTTTATACCTTAAATTTCGAATTAACGGGGTTCTGCATAATTCAAAATGTTTTTTGAAATTCTGTTATGTGTGTTATTTCTACCAATCAAGATGTTAGTTTCCAATAAAATCAAGAGAATCTGCCAACTGTTAGTAAGAAGTAATGTAGGTATACATTTCTTGCAAGTTACTAAAATGAAAACAAATAAAACCAATCGTATCTGAATATTTTAGGTAGATAATGGTTTGTAATAAAAAATGTACTGGTATCAAAATCTTTAGAATATATCTGCTCTACAAAATCAAAATGCGGTATCTGCAAGACAATACTCCTTGAATATTATTTATAGTTAAAATACAAGAATAAGCAAAAAATATTCTAGCATTACAAGATAATAGATAAGTTAGATTGTTAACACAAATATTAATGCTTTTAAGCACATAAATATTAATGTTTTTTCATGACACATTAAAAATTTATGTACTTGGTAAGACCTCACGACAACAAAGCAAAATATTCATAAGTTTTTAACCATTGGCTAATGAAAAGGACACATTGGGTGTGCTTTCATTTGACGGAAATTACAAGTTAGCGTTCATTCATTATCTGAGAATCATATAATATAATGCCGGTAAGTATTTATATTTTTATAGAAATTTCATTCCGTTTCCACATGTTACCTAAATTTCTCACTTCCTTTTTAGAAGCGAATATGTGATGTAGGGTATTAAATCAAGAAGGCAGAGAAAAACCTCGTTAACTGGATAAAAAATTTCTTCAAATAGAAGTTTCAGTCGTGATATCAATACTAGAAACAATGTAATTAAATGCTAACTCATACACAGTAATTCTTGTGTTCCTCTGTACAAGCTCACCAAATCTTCATTTGATTTCAAGCCTTGATTTGTACCTTTTACACATGAGTAACATTTTGAGGTGATCAAAAAGTTCACTTACCTGACATTGTCGATACTACAGCGAGCGATGGTATGACATGTATGGAGAGCCCAATGTAATCAGTTCCATCAAACAGCTTGAGATTGACTAGTGGCATAGTCAAAATGGACGACGAAAACCTTGTAAAACGCCTCACACTCTCCACACCGTAAGGACGAAGGAAACCAGTAAGGCTCAAATTATGATAGACGAACTCTGTCAGTGCCGATACATCCACATTACAAATAACAAACTGGAAGACAAAAGCAACAGACAAAAATGGAGGAGATTTCTGGATTCAGCCAAGGCCCACCCAGGGCTATCGAGCTTATGGTGATGATGATTTTTTTGGTGACGATCTTCAGATTTGCGTGATATTGAGAAAAATTGAGGCTTAATAATCCTCAGTCAAGAGGGACTGACATGGACGATGTTTTAAATAATCTTAGCTTAATCACAAGATGAAATGTTATTTCAAATTAATTCAACTTCGCTAACCATCAATACTCAACCATTCAAAAATTTTGCTCAGGTCCTTTCTTGAAACTCGTGCTAAAATTTTTTAAGTAATTTTTTTCATATTTATTTTCAGGTTTCAAAAGCGAAGAAAATTCAAAAACGGAAAAACAAATCTAACAGATTTATATATTTAACAGTATTGTCAGTATGCATTTTACTTTTAAGTATAATACTCGGGGTGAACTACCGTCATATGTTTACGAGTCCAGATGTCCAGTCGGCTAATGCTGACATTAATTCTGATGTCAATTCTGACTTTTATTCTGACGTCAATTCTGATGTTAATTCTGATATTAATAAAGAAATACAAATTACAGAGAGGAAACCTATTTACTGGGTATACAGCCAACATTCCAATGTAGCGAGCAGAACGGGTATTTTGAAACATCTTCACATAGTTCTTGATAGACTCGGTTTGGAATACAACACAAATAAATCAGATTGGGACCTGTTGTGGTCGTACGACTATCCTTTTTCCACTCTCGACAGATATGTGAAACCTATGAATCCAAATCAATTCCTAAACCACTTCCCAGGAATTGGATATATAACAAATAAAGTTGATTTCGCTACATCAACATCGAAATTCATTCCCAAAGCTTTTAGAATACCACAAGACAGCGAAAGTTTTCTCAAATACGCGGCATCCAATCCAGAATTCTTATTTATCCATAAAAATAACCAACACAGAGGAGTCGCAATCAAAAACGTATCGCAGATAGATTTAACTCAAATGGGTAATTTTGTTCAGGAATATGTGCAGAGACCTTTCCTTGTAGACGGCCATAAATTTGATATTGGAGTGTTCACCGTCATCACCTCTGTTGACCCTCTGCGAGTCTATATTTATAAGGGTGATATTCTATTCAGGTAAGTTCTAAATGTTCAGCATTCATAGTTTTCAACTTTTTTTTTAAGTATGTATTTATTATTTTATTTTATTATTTTAAGTATTTATTTATTTTCTTTGTTTATTACAGATGTATATTCATACGCCAAATTGCATATGCAGTTTTACGGCATGGTTGCTCTTAATGTAGTATAACAAATTATTTTTTCAACATTACTTTTAGGTTTTAAATTTTTTTTATGAATATTAGGGAGTACATAAATACAATATATATTCAAATTAGTTAATCAATTAGAAAGACATTCAGAAAAATCTAATTCACGAAAAAATATTAGGCTACTACTGGGATTCGAACCCAGGTCACCTCCTTTCCGGGGCCGGTGCTCTGACCACTAAGCTATAGCAATCCTCTACGTTTCCGTGAATATATCGACCTTATATGTGGTTCTCATTTTTATTAATTGATTTATTTTTAAAATAAAAATTAATCAATTAATAAAAAATAGAACTACATATAAGGTCGATATATTCACGGAAACATAGAGGGCTGCTATAGCTTAGTGGTCAGAACACCGGCCCCGGAAAAGAGGTAAACCTGGGTTCGAATCCCAGTAGTAGCCTAATATTTTTTCGTGAATTAGATTTTTCTGTATGTCTTTCTAATTGATTAATTAATTTGGTTTTAAAAATTTCACAGAACTTTGTTCTGAAAAATTACAACTTCACAAAGATGAATGTATTCTTGAATATATACAATATATATTTTTTCACTTTGGACTTTTTCAAGGCCAATAGAATTTCTCTGTCTTGCAATATAGCAAAGAATTCTATATTTAGTTTATTAAAGATTCATAGCACAACATAGTCTCTTTTTTTTCACCCTACACATTGTTTGAGGTTGGTATTCTCATTAACCTGACAATCGAGTTGTACAGTTGTGATGCGAGTCAGTGTGTATATAAGCATTATTTATCAGATTCTTCTAGAATTATACAATATTTTACTTTTTGGTCAATTTGTAGTATTTTGCATACTTGAATAATTTATTATAACCATCCTTGAACATATATTTAGTTATATTTTATTAAATATAATAAAAACTAATTTCATTAAACATGCCTTTGGGCTCTGACCAAAATAATGAAGTAGATTTTGTGTATATATCATTATAGATTTTGTATATGTGCATTTGTATTTTTTACTGCAATTTTTTCTAGGTCCAATATTATTAGTTTGTATTTTTATGTTTTTGAATAGCCACCATTTTGAAAAAAATGTGGTGGTTCGTGTATGGTAATTAACTTAGCTGAGATAGGTATCCTTTGAAATATTCAAATTATTGCCTGCCCAACATAACTCAGCGTGCGGTAGGATTGGAACTAAAACCCGCCCCGCCCGCACCCGGCGGCAACCCCTCGCCCTGTAATTCAGTACAATTTTGTATGTGCTCGGGAGCTGTGACATCTTGATTACCAATATACACTGAATTATTATGTCCAGAACAACCAAAACATTCCGGGGTGGTACAAGAACAATTGCCAATGAAGTATTAAAGTTTTGCAAAGCTGAAAAAGCATATAATGGACCGATATTACCGTCTGACAGTTTGACAGATAGAGCGGCCGCCGCGGAGCGCGCTGTTACCCGACCAAATTTATATTGACACTGGTCACCGGACATTCAGTACATTATGTATTGTGTAATAAATTTACAACCTGCCAACATCTATTTCGCGACAGGGGCAACCTCCCTCGCACGCCAAGTTATCGTGGTGGCACTCTAGATATGTGACATTTTTGTATATTTTTTTTTTTCGGAAATTGGAACATTGTAATTCTGATGCATGGTTAGTAAGGTAATCATTTAAATTATTACACTTTTAATAGAAAAGGGTTTTAAACAACAGTACTTGATATATCTATGCTATACAATAAACTTCAAGGTTTTGCCCAGCCAAGTATTACCCGTTTGACCCGACGAACTTAGACAAATATGTGATCGCTGATGACTATCTTCCCATATGGAAGGTGCCCTCCCTCGCACCACTATTTACCACCATGGGCTACGGCATGAAAGATTCATTCGACTCTTACGTTAGAGCTCAGGTATGCTGATGGAAAATATTAAAAATATTTTTTATCAATCAAATTAAAATAGTGTGTAAATTACTATTTTTTCTTTTCTAGGGCAAAGATCCGTCAGTCATTTGGAAACAAATTGAAGAGTTTATTGCAGAGATATTTTTACAAAAAGAAAGTACAATGGTTTTAAGGGTAAGATTTATTTCATTCTAATTTTGTGAATTATCGATTTGTCATTAACATAACATCAATTTGATTAATGTTTAATGATTTAACACTATTAATTCCACACTATAATTATCTCGCAATAATCGAAATTGCATAAATTAAGTACAATAAACATAAATTAAATTTAAAATTATTTCCAAACCAATTTAATATGGGAAATAATATATTTTTACTTGAGCATGCTAATTAATATTCACACATATCGAATTCCCGTTAAATTAGTTTTTCCTAGTAACGTGAGTGTAAATGAGTACACTGGCACATTGGAAATTTTAACTTTTAAATTAAGTTTAGTTTAAATTCATCCCTCTACAATTTATATGAGGTTCGAGAGTCTCTATTATTTATTTGTCTTCTAGTGTTTGTCCACTCAATTAATGTTATCGCTAAAAATTGCTATTTTTATGATCGCTCATATTGGCAATCTTTATTTATAGCAGTCCTAAATAGTTGGACTGTGAACTTCTCGAATAAATCCCTTAGATTCATCAGCCAGGATTTCTGCATTTTTCAAAACCTCTTCTGCTAGCAATTTTACATTGAATGATAAGATACATCTATCTTTCTGATATTTTTCTGGAAACTTGGGGAAATCTCAAATTTCGTGTCTTTTTTTGTTGTTTCAATGATTTATTTTTTCTTTCGCATCCGAGTGAATAAATCATTATTAATGATCCTATCAACCCAGCTTATTTTCAATAGTCCACATCTCAAATACTTCGTTTAGGTTTTAGTGAATATCCATGATTCCAAATTTTTTTATTGTTACAAAGTTAAGTTTATAGGACTCCATAATCACACATATGGAAATAAAAACACTTTTTTTTTAGAATATCACTAGTGTTTGAACACAATTGTAACCAAAAATTAACATGTATTGCTGTCCCTATCTCATTTATATCAAATTGAATTACAATCCTCCTCCTTATATATATGTACATATATGTATTATCTTTCATTAGTGTCTGAACAAATTTTTTCTAAGAATCGTGCAGAAATACAAAAACTTACATTAATTCATAAAATTATATAGCACTTCTTTTCGATAGTTTTCGTATAAATGCAAGTTGTTGAATGTAAAATATTAAGATTGATAATGCCCTCATAAGGCGAAAAAAGGCATTATAAAAATCAAACATGTAGAACTAAAAAAACAAGTGTTTTATTTCCATGTGTCCATGATTCTATCCGTATCAGAGGACAGCATTTTAATATTCTCATTTAAATTTGGGTCACGACTGCACAATACTTCCTACGATCGTCATGAGTAATGAATGCTGGGTAAATTACTCAATTTAAAATATTTATGCACATTTCAGTGTTAATAAAAATGTAAAATATTTATTTTGCCTGTTTTCCTGGGCAATGTTTACGTGCCACGTTTTAAATGTTACGATCACACTGACAACATATTTGGTGTATCCATTCATAATACTCTTACTTCTGTAACCTTAAATGTAATATAATGGATATGTGGATACTGGATACTCACACTAAAGCTTGAAGCATTTACATGACTACCGAAAATAACCCAAGTGGGTAAGGTTGTAAACTAATATTAATCAGGATGAAAAAAAAATATCTTAAGATCACATAAACCGGAAAATTACAATATTTCCGCCATATCATGACACATCTATAAAAAGTCTACATTCATAGAAAAATTGATAGCAAAAGAGATCCTGAAGAACAAAAGGCAATGGTTCAGGAAGTCGTTATGGTTTATAATCTTTTACGATTACTAAATATCTGCGGATCTACTCTCAAGTGATCCATTGGGGGGACCTGACAAAACACTAGGAGAAAAAGAAAAAGAAATATCTGCTGTGTGGAAAAGCAATAGAAAAATAAAAAGGTCTCTCATAGTCAAGAAACAATATTGATGTGAGACTACCAATATTTTGGACATGTTTGTCTAATTTTATCTTTCTTTTCAGATAAAAGAATATGGTAGTCAGGCCACTTTCTTTGAGCTGATGCGCTTCGACTTTGTGGTTGATGAGGACCTCACTGTGTTTGCTCTGGAGTCAAACATGTCTCCTAACCTCAGCTCTGCCCATTACCTTCCCAACCAGCTTTTGTATGAGCAAATGCTATACAGTATTTTGCCTCTTGTTGGAATTGGACGCTATACGAAATCCGAGACGTTGACCGACAGGTACATTTTATCTAATTCTAATCCTCGTATCTCAAGTCATTCTGATGTTAATTAACAAAACATCATTGTAAAATTTCCCTGCATTTTTGAGGATTGTTTCTGATTTTATAAAGATTTTAAATGAATCATATAAAAAATTATATAGAAAAATCTTTCTATCGAAAGAATATTTGGTAACCGCCAGGATGCAAACCCGGAACTTTTCCATTCCGGAGAACAGCAATATCAATTTCTCCACAGTCACCATGTACCTATGTATGATTACAAAAAAAAAAAAATTATATATGTAGAGTTGTGTCTATTATTAAATTTTCAAATAGCAGGCGTATGCAATCGGTACATTGAAGTATGAGTTGTATAAAACATATGTTTAGAAAAAATTTTAAATTATATTTTTGTCTGAAGGAATACTACGATGTACCTATTTACATTTGAAAAATATGAGGATAATTGTTATGGGAATGTTACCCGATACATATTTCATTTCATATAATAGAAAAGTTTCCAACATATAACATTAAGATATCTCAAAAACTAAAAAGTTGCATATTGCTTGAATAATCGAGTTCCGTTCGGTGGAGTAGTGTGACGTCATCTCTCCTACTCAGTATACATCACGGCTCGTATTCCTGCACCCGTCTATGCGGAAATGTGACATCACAGGCGAGTTGCGTGTCAATCATTCTGCGCCAAAATATATGTACTAATTTTAATATTCTAGTTCTCTATTATTTATTGACCGATTTCCAAATTTTATTCACCAATTTATTAGTTTTGGTTTATACTTTAGTTCAATGCAACAACATATATTATTAGCACTGAAACTTCTTTATTCTGGTTAAGTACAGCTTATTTTTATTCAAATTTATATTGCAATAAATCCCATAAACCTTTGAGAAATATACATACATGTGAAAAGTTCCGAGTTCGTATTCCGGTGGTAACCAAATTTTTTCAATGGATAGATAATGATGAAAATCAATTAAAAAATTGATTCATCTCCATATTTTGTTTTAAATACATGTAACAGAACTACATTCTAAAATTGCAACTTTACAATAAAATGTGTTTTCATTAAAAATTCATTAAAATGTGTTTTCATTAAAAAATAAAATGTGTTTTCATTAAAAATTCCCTAACATAAATCGATCCTTTGTGTGATATCTCAAGTATCTGATAAATGATGTCCAGGGATCAACGAGAAACTGAAATGCGTGTCTCAGACAGGAATATCGGTGTATGGTCCAAGGAGTGTGCGAGTAATGTCTGTCAAAATTCTTGCGCCCAACCGTGTTCAATTTGCAAACGCTGTCTCACACCCCCCATGCGGTCGGCGCTTGCCCGCGCATACAAGGAGCACGTCAACAGAAATGACTGTAAGAGGGTGTTCCCACCACAAATGGTAAGCAAATATTTAAACTTCAACAGATTTATCCTAAAAATTAATAATATGGGTAATATGCAGGGTGTCTCGTAGCTAGTAGCAAAAACTTCAGGAGAGTCTTCTTCATTAAATTTTAATAGAAAATTTTCTTGAGATTTTTGGGTGGAATGTCGACCATTACGGAGATAAGCCATTTCAAAGTTTTCATTTTTTTCTTATCTTTTGTAAAATAATGAATGTAATTTAAGTTAAATTCGTGATGATTCAAGATAGACGAAAGAGTGATTAAATGTGATGTAATGATAAGCAATGAATGCTTAGAACAAGTGAACGAATTTTGTATTTGGGAAGTATGTTTAGTAGACAGTAAGGCTGAGAATGATATTGAAAGGATAGTGACTACAGGAAACAATGTAAATTGTGGTCTGGATGCAATTATGGCTAGTAAAAGGAAGCAAGACTAGCGATATATAATGAAATATGGAATTGGTAAAAAAAAACAAATGTGGTAGAAATACGGTTACTTACACGTATGTGTAGAAAATCTTTATATGATAGAGTGAAGAATGAACGAATTAGAAGCAAATATAATACTGGCAGTAGCATAATAGAAAGGATAGCTGAGATAGTTTGGCCATGTGAAATGGATGAGATGGTAAAGGAAATTGATGATGCAAGTGTTGAAGGCAGCAGAAGCAGAGTGCGTCCGCGGAAGACCTTTTAGAAGCTTCAACAACCGAAAAGCGTGCATGAGAAGCTAGATGAAAGTGGAGGAAGCAAAAGTGGTGCCAGAAAGAAGGGTGTGGCGTTTTATCGTCTTCGCCTACACCTCTGAGAAACAGCGTGATGGTTAGCTATTTAGTTCTTACATCTTATACCATTATAGCCAATTAGATTTGCTTTTCACAAAAATAGGTTACCTTGTAAATCTGTACGGTTTTCATACTAATGCCATATGTATTATTGCTTATCCCATGTTTCCAGATCCAAGGCACACAACCAGAGGATCTACAGCTCTCTCTCCTGTCTCCGAAGAACCAACTGATGTATTTATGGACTCAAGGGAAGTGCAATGCTGATATTACGTGGTGCAGTTGATCAGTTGTTTAATATGAAACAACATTTTAAATTAAATTGTTCATTTACATTTAATATTACGCACACCATCATTCGTTATTAATTTTTGTTAAGTAAATCTTTATTAATAAATTGTTATTATTACGCATTTCAAATTATTATTATTTTCCTAATTGTATATGTGAACTTTTACCCACAGATTAGTTTATTGAATATCTCATTCATTTATAGGCCTTCCTCATGCCAGACTCGGGTACATGAGTTTTTGTGATATCCAATTAAAAAATTTCAGTAAAGTAAAATCACATCCCTGCTTGGAGATAATACTGCAAGTGTTAGAATCAATGAGTCATTTTTTTGTCAATTTTGTTTCCTGTTTTTTAAAACTTGGATAAGGCACATCTCTTCCCCCTGCCACCATAAAATATCAGCACCATGGGCGACACAAGCTTAACTGTAATGTGAGGGGGGGTATATTTTATTTTATTTTAAAAATGTTAATGGAAAAAGTGACAAAGTTTTAAAGATAGAAAATCTTTTATTGAAGAGTGACAAAATATAAAATTTATACAAATTCTGAGAAAACAATACTATATACAGTAGTGGACTTAAATGTGGACACTTCGAAATTTTTTTTTACTTGTAGATTGATTCCTACTGCAAATGTAGCAGATTCATAAAAATATATATTTTAAACAAGAAATCGATTACACTTTCATTCAACCAAATAAACAGTAGATTTATTTATCTTAAATAATTGAAAAATGACTCTATGATAACATTATTTATATATGTAATTATCAACAAAACTTTGTTTAAACCACTATTTTGTTAAATCATCAACATGTTTCGGAGCCAATGGTCCCTTCATTAGGATACAATGTGTACTAAAAATTAAAAATCGAAGTATAGATATTAACAAAATCAAAAAAAAATATATGGGAGATGAATAATGAGAAAACAAATTTAAAAGGTAACTATATTGCTCGCCCAACGTAAATTGGCATGGGGCGACTTTGGAACTGAAACTCGCACCGCCCGCGCCCGACGGTAACCCCTCGCCCTGTCATTCTCGTATTTGAGCATGAGTTGTGACATCTTGATTTCCAATATACACTGAATTATTATGTCCAAAACATCCTAAACAGTCTGGGATGGTGCAAGAATAATTGCCAATGAAATTTCCCTTTTGAAAATTTTATTTATCTTTCTTTATATGTTTGATTTTTTAGTTTCATTTTGTGTAGAAAAGTCTAAAAAAACACTGACCATTTATTTGACCATGGAAAGTCGATTAGAGGCAAAAAAAATCAGTGATAGACAAAAAAGAAACTTCTGAAAAAAAATTATTTCCATAACACTTAACTTATAATTTAGAAAAATAAAACAACCATTAAAAAATTACACAATATAACAATGAAACTGGTGATCATCTAGCCTATTCTGAAAATAACAAATTTCTTACAAAACGCTCTCTTATCGCAGTGCTTCTATTTGAATATTTCAAAACAAACCAACATGTCAAATTTAAATTTCTATTGTTACGGTGGCATCAATGTGCATCAACAAATTATGTAAAAATTTTAAAAACTTCACAATTGACAAAATGTTTGAGTTGCAATCAAAACATGATTTTTAAAACGACTAATAGTTGACGGTATTTGAGCAGATTGACATTGACTTCTTTTCAATTGGTACCCAACTGGCATATTGCATTAAATTGTTGTACAGACTGCGTATTTTAATTAAAAAGTTCAATATTCTCGATGCATTACTCTCTTAACAAATATAACAATTAAAGAACAACCAACACGGGTGAATATTTTATTGTATTCAAAATATATACAAATTCTCTTTTGTTCACTGTTCACAGAGTAAACCTATCGGAAAAACCAAATAGGTGTAAGGCCTGGTTGTATCAACTTGGTTTGTAGTAATACAACCAGCCCTAAGGCATACAATTTAATTGTACTTTTAATAGAATCACTGACAGATAGACTGTAATAGTCCTAATATATAACTTCCTAAATCTTCATCCTGATTGGTCCATGACACATAAATACTCTTATTCACATCTTCATCTCCCTCCACTTTAATAAGAACTGACTCCACAGAGATGTTCCCATCTGTGAGATGAATGGTCCAGGAAGGCAACCGCTCAGTCAGAAGCTGCAACAGGCGCTGCGCTGTTCGGGAGGCGGGTCCCGGCGCCTCCAGTCGAACCGTGCTGGTGAACCTGATGGTGTGGCGATTAATCCCAGCCTCTTCACAAACCTCGTCGATATCCATCACAGAAAGCTTGTTGTCTCTCACACACAGCACTCCGTGCATGATGCGTCGCCTCTTGGGATCGGGCGGATGCGCGTTATATCGCACGGCCTCAGCTTTTAGAAGTCTCAGGGACACGTCCACCGGAATCTTGAGAGGAGTATTTATAACGCAGGTTTCCCCGTTGGCTGGATTATAACAGTTAATATTGAATTCTTCCTTTATTTTTTGCATCAAGAACTCCATTTTTTCCGCTTCCCCATGAACGAGCATCACATTCTTGGGTTCGCAGTACTGAATCAGCTGCATGATACCCTTAGCATCAGCGTGCGCAGAGAAAGACATATATTCGACTGCCATTTTAACGTCCACCACCTGACCATTCTCAAACTCTACTCTCTTGGCTCCATTCAAGATCTTGTGTCCGACAGTTCCCTGGACACAAAACCCGGGCATGATTACCATATTGTTCTCATTGGGGGCCCACTTTTTGAAGATGGACAGCGATAGGCCGGCATGCAGCATGCCGGGCGTAGCGAACACCACCATGGCTCCCGGGTTGTCTATGTTGGACTTATCGAACGGTTTGATATGCTTGAAGTCAAACATGTTCCTTTGAACAAATGTTTTGCGAATCTTTTGATTAGTCCAAGTTATGAACATTTTGTAATAATTGTTAGCTTTTTCAGTCAGTCCCACGGCGAAGTAAACCGGATATTTTAGGTTCATACGTTCCCAGTAAGTTTCTAATAATATGCAAAGCTCCTGAGCCCTCCCGAGTGCGAACACAGGAATTAGAACCTTTCCTCCGTTCTCCACGCACTCGTGAACTTTCTTTAGGAAATCTCTTTCTCGGCACCTTTTAGAGTCCCGAATAGTGGTGGCGTAGGTGGATTCCGATATCAGCAAGTCAGGTCTGCATTTATCTATCCACGCAGCTCCCAAGTGACGGTCTGGAGTCATGTTGTAATCTCCGGTGTAGACGACGGACTGAGATCCGACTTTGATCCAAAACATAGCGGCACCCAGGACGTGACCTGCGTAATAAGCCTTAATCTCCAAATCATTGTCCACCATGACCGACTGATGCAGGGTCACAGCGGTCACCTTCTTCATGCAATCTTTGATCATCTGTGATGTGAAGAAATTAGATTCTCCCTTTCTCTCAACGGCCACCTTCCGCATGTCTTCCAGCAAGATAGGAGCGATGGCTTTGGTGGGATGCGTCATGTAGATGGGCCCCGAATAGCCGACTATTTCAGACATGTAGGGCAGAGCGCCACAATGATCCAAATGGAAATGTGAGATGATCACACAATCGATCTGACTGGTGATCGGACCTTCGGGGACTATGTACGAAAAATCTGGAAATCTTCTCTCGTCATTATAACCCATGTGCATGCCGCAATCCAGCATAATGTTCTTACCGCCCATTGACAGCAGAATACAGCTCCTGCCAACATCTTGCCCGGCTCCTAGCGGCGTAATTTTTATATCAGGCATGTTTGATAACAAGACAAAGTTTTATTATTTCAAAGGGCGGTTCGAGATATATATTGTACATAAACACAAAAAAAAATCAAGGATGTACGGCAATTACCAATCCCAACATTAAAAATTATAAACAAGAATGAAATTATGAAAACTTCGGACCATCGAGAGCGGAATGGGAAAAGCCACGGAAAAGCTATTCAAAATAGTAAGCAAAGATAATTTCCATAGAATCGTTTGACATCAAAGTGTCAAAACTGGAAGTAGCATAGACAAAGACAATTGCTTTTTTGTAAGTCATTCATTAAACTTGGGCCGAATTCCAAGAGATTCGAAATCAAACTCAACACCGTATAATTAATGATAAACCGGCAGTTAAACAATCGGCTAGTTTTTTCATTACTAACTAACCAACCATCACGCCGTTTCGCTGCAGACAGGATAGAATGCCATACTTTTTTTCCTGGCACAATTTTACCTCAATTACATTCATATATCTTCGAGTGTTAAAGCCATTTGGGTCCATTTGAGGGCACTTAAATTAATAAAGATTACAATTATCAGAAGAAAGAAAAAAACCCTTATTGCGAACTAGGAAAACGATTCGATTTCTGTCTCAGAAAAACATGTAGAAGAAAAATAATATGAAACATTTAGAGCACTAAGGTACAGTGACAGCCTTTTTAAAAGCATAAAAAAGTACACAAACAATCCTGAAGCAAAAAACATTGTTCTCGAAATATGTAGATTGTATAATCTAATAAAGTGGTGAAAACAAAGTGATTTGTGTTTTATTTTGATAATAATGTCACCACAAAGTTCAAGCCTTCATTCAGAAGAAAAAATATTCTTCGAACAATTCATAAAAAATCATTGAATATTAATAACCAATCTGGCTACAATAAACTTTACTTCTCAATATACAATTATAGGGTAATTTCACATATTTTTAATAGAAAAATCTTAACTTTGGATTAGAAAATACGTCTATGAATTTTTTTTAATTTGTATATTATTAACATTAAGGCCCGGTTGCGCCATCTAAAGTAAAGGTAAAAAAAGTTACTCACGTAACTTTTTTTTTACTAAAACGGGTTGCGCCATCTATGGTAAAAATATTTTACTCGCCAAAGTACATACATGAGTAACTTTTTTTTACTCTCCAAGATAGGTGGGTAAAGGTAAAAACGTTGGTAAAAAAAAAATGGCCATCCTCTCACAGCTGATTTGAAAATGTGACATTTGTCCATAAAGGTACTTGTCATTTGAATTTTGTCGCTGTCATTTTCGTATTGAAATTTGTAAATATTAAAATGAATCTTTTAATTTCGCGTTATTTTAGCGATGGTTTGACGTTTTTTGGTTTTTTTCATAGAATAAAGTGGTTGAAAGGGGTGTGGTATCTTTTTATAGTTTAAAATTAAAAATATTAACTTTAATTTGGAGATTATTAGGTTCATTTGTATCTGAGGGAGGAATTGGTTAAAAAAGGAAGAGAGGAGATGACGCCTATATTTTCCGCCAGTTCCTAAAGAATAATTATGCAAAATTTGGATCAGATCTGTCAAACGCTGCAGATTTGTACAGAAAATATATCGTGGTGAGGTGATGGGGTAAAGAAGGGGGAAGATCTTAAAGAATAAGTGTGCAAAATTTGAATGTCAGGTCTGTCAAACCGTGTAGATTTGTACAGAAAATATATCGGGGAAGGGGATGTGAAAACGGGGGAGGGGGTAAATGTGGCTGATGTTTTTCGCCAGGTCCTAAGGAATAAGTATGCAACATTTGAGGCATTTGGGTCAGATCGGTCAAACAGTATAGATTTAAACAGTATAGTATTTGAGGCATTTGGGTCAGATCGGTCAAACAGTATAGATTTAAACAGATAGACATTAAGTTTTATAGACATAAATATTAACCTTCAATTGAATAAAAAAATTACCTTGTTAGCAAAATCTTGGAATTTGGCCGAAGACCATAAACTAGCGATTCACTGATGAAAGTTTGTCGCACAACTCAAACTGACAGATAATTCCGAATTTCATAAATCGTTATGGCGGAGAGTCGTTCGGATGACAGTTGCGATGCCCCGAAAGATTTTCAATTATCATCGACAGAAGGAAGTGAAAGTAGATTTAGCGCGACACATCGTAAATGTTTTTTGTGTTTTCATTTTAGAAAGGTTTTCTATTGCAAACAATGCATACGGAACGGAGACTTCGTTCATTCTACGTCCCACTTCTCAGAGAGGTACCTTTGTGTTTACAAATAAATAACTATGTACTTGATATATTATGTAAAAAAAATACAGTCACCAATTGCTGAATTTTTTCTGGAGTTGTGTATTTGTCTTTATATTTTCCATTGAATTCCCAATTTATTTTAATACCTGCGTAATATTTTTTCCGTGACTAATTCACTTTTTGTTTTGTACTTTTTTTCTTTGTAATCACTTCGCAATCGATGCAGTTTTTTTATAATTTATTTTGTGACAATGCTGCTCTCAATTTTACTATGATGGTATCAATTTAGCCGTAATTTGATGTAATCTAAAAATGTCTTAAATTTTCAGTTACCATAGTGTTGATTAATATCAGTAACCCTGAAAATTTATTTGCAACTAGATGACGAGTATTGCGTGATACTCGTTACTAATACCTACTGTTTGATCTAGTTTTTGTCGAGATTCTGTAGAGCACAATCTTACGATCTTCTATCATATTTTTTACATCTTAATTTTGTTTAATTTGACCTTCAACTATATTTTTTAAATATACTAGGTAGTCTCTCAGTCTATAAACAGAATTTATTTATGGATTTATTTTTTGTATAAATCTTCACCTATTTTTCCATTATTTTCACATCTAACTCAAAACTAAATTGATAAAGTCGGCTACACTCAGAGTAGCCACTAAATGCCAAAATCTAATTTTGAGATGTTCCATTTTTAAATTTTTTTTAGTTACCCATTCTCGTCCACTTTCTTGTTTTAAAATAGCGACTGCCCAAAATTAAAAAAATATGTTTATCCGATATTGGTTATAGAGAAAATGTTGTAAAAAACATTGGAATGTTGTAGAATGTTATAGGGTACTGTAAAAAGTGTTATTATTACCACAAGCTACAGTATAAAGTTTTTAATAGAATGATGCAATTTATTAGAAAGATGTTAAAGTAACAATCAGTTTCCTTTCATACACGAACCAAATCTACCTGGTTCCTGCAACAGAGTCGGAAGACATTTTTTTATGACAATTTTTACTTGGTTTTAAAATAATGCATATCTCTAACATTACGTATACATGTATGGTGGCTTGTATCCAACATTTATCAGTAAAAGATTAAAACTGAAGTACTTGCATATTTTGTTGATAATTTTTTTTGTTCTATATTTCTCTATTTTTTTTTTTGTTGCATTAAAATGTGGTTTTTTTTTTGCTATTTGCAAAATTACTACAGTTTTTTAAAACGGCATTAGTGACCTGAGTGAGATCAATGCACACAGTTGATTTATATTTATCACTGCTATAGTTTCGAGAGGAGCAGTCCCTCTCATCATCAGGTGTAATTAACCGGTCGTATGCCGGAGCGTAGATATATGCAACTATTTTTGTACCCTCTGTATGCCGAGCTGAGATATGCGCTCTCTAGACATGTATGCGAATTTGACCTGTTTTACCTCTGTTTATGGGTTTTTAAAACTTATTATTGGTTATATCTCAAGTTTTTGAATGAATGAACAAGTTCTATTCGTCTAGTAACCTTAACTAAACCAGACAAAAAATCATTCCAAATGTCGTCTTCGAACCGCGCATTAATTGTGTTATTTATCTGTTAAAAAAAGTGTTTTTCTTACAACCGGTTAATGACTATAATGTGATTAATAGTTATTAATTAAACTTAATGATGAGAGGGACCGCTTGTAGTATGATGAGAGAATAGTAATAAATATAACTCAATGTGTGTTCATTATAAAGTTTAATTTAGTGTCAATTAAAATAATCATGTTGCACTACAAAGTAACTGCTATATCAATCAATACTATGATAGATTTCAGATTTAATATTATTAGTTGTTAATATCTAATTATTTATTAAATTATATTAAATTGCATTTCTTTAGATATGCAGACAAACAGTTGAGATTAATACGGACCAAAGCGAATTGCAAATCCGTCGAAGAGTCCTGCGAAATTTTACTCAACAAACGGTTGAAAAAAGACAATGTCCTTTTGGAGATAAATAGATGCAAAGAAAAAATAGAACTCTTGAAGTTGGCGATTCAACAAAAGAAAATCATTGGAATTAACAACACAACCAAGTTAAAGTATTTGAAAGAACACAATGCCCAGCTGTCCATCAAGTTTCCCAAGTACAAAGAGAAGTTGCAGAAGGTCGCCAAGGTGGTCCACCACCAAAAGTCCATCATCGAGAGGCACGGCAGCCACATTGAGCTGGAGCAGGAGTCGTTGCAAGTATTGAGAAGGCAACGCCTTAAGCAATTGGTTGACTACGTGTTTCCAATTAAGGAAATTCAAAACTTACACAGGTATGCAAACTTTTATTTATTTATTTTAGACAAGTACAATGAGGTGTTTGAATTAGATGGATATATTAATAATTATAATAATAAAGATTTTACGTGCTACCTCTATAAGGAAAAAGAACTGGTTTTATTTAGAGAGGGAAATCCTTATCCTTTTTATTTTTATCTTTTTCTATTTTGGAAATTTTTTTGTTACTTTGACATATTACGTCTGTTCCTGCACTTCATCCCAGCTGACATTTTCCAGCAAATTGCCTCTCATTATTTAGTCAAGAGAAGTCGATTTTTTTGACCACGGCTTGTCGATTAAGGCTTATATTTTCTTAATTATTGTAAATAATGTTCAGTTTATTACTTTTATATAAAAACAAAGGTTCTATCTAAGTTATTGCCCTAAAAAAATTGCAGTCGATTATATACATTCTGATATAAATGAATAATAAAGACCCACATTTTCGTAAAAAATGCTGAAATATGCATTTGCAGTAAATATGCCGCGTTAACATTATTTATCCAACATTAAAATCTGATAATAAATGTGGTAGGAAATTATGAGATAAATATTTTATTTCTAATTTTTTATACAGATGTCCCATATCTCTACGTCAAGCCGAAATCGGGTGATAGTCGTAATAGTTATCAGAAAAATATTTTTAAAAATCTAAGTCATGTGTAACTGTAACTGGTTGCGGATATTTTATACGAACAGTATGTTTTTCTGAGAAACGATTTTCGACGTTTCGTTGAATTCTTATTCAGCGTCATTAGGAGGATGTCATGTGTTTTAAAAATTATAAGCATTTAAAAAAATCTACACCCTGTGACGGTCTTTTCACTCCTGTTGCTAAAAATCTTTATTTTCCTTCATTTTTTTTATTATTATGTAATCCTGAATAATGCTTCTGTAAACTTTTGTCCAAAATTCAAAGCCAAACCAAGTCAATACTTTGCCCAGTTTTAACTGACTGTTTTTTATATTTTTTAAAATATTTTTCTGATAACTATTATCACTCGATTTCGGCTTGACGTCGAGATACGGGACACCCTGTATAAATTCTAGTTCAGTACAGCGTTTGCTGCTACCAAAATATGTATTATATTATGTGTTATAATTTCAACCACCTTTTTTAAGGAATTTTTAACAATATTTTAATGCAATTATAACATAAAATTATTTTAATTCCATTACATTGATATCGGCTATATTTTTTATTTCTTTAGTACGGGATTGGGCAGTGCTGGATGTACAGAAAGGGCCCTGGCTGAAGCCTCCAGACCTACTGAGGCCCACCAGGCTCTGGCCTCACTGCAGATCCTGTCAGCCCTGCTTCCCATAGATATCGCAGACTACAGCGCCTATTGTCATTGGGGTAAATTTACTTCAGTTTTCTTTTCCTTTTTATATTTTTGTGGCTGCTAATTATTTTCTGGATTGTGTCTGGGTTTGCATCGGGATTAATCCCCAATAATTATTTGGAGAATGGTCTTGTTGAGAGCTTCAACAGCCGAAGGCAAAGACGGCATGGGCGAAGAAAGTGGACAAGGTAAGAGTGATATGACAGTAGAAGGCGGTATTCTATCCTCTTCACCCGCCCCTGCAGAAAAGGTGTGATATAAAGTTAGTTCAGTTGTTTTTATTTTCAAATTTATTTTATGAAAATAAGGTTTCAAAAATTAAAAAACAAATTAAGACCCAAAAAAAAAATTAACCCCGGTAATTTGTAATTCGAAATATTTTTTGGCCCCTTGCGCCATAAATCAAAACATTTTAGTTCGCGTAATTCGAAATTTGTTGAAATTTGACAATTGAAAAAAATATTTAGATTTTTTTCGCAAGTGAGAACAACAAATATGCCAATATCGGGTACTTTAGTAATAGAAATGTCGCGACCTTTGCATTGACATAATAAATATTGCGTTATCAAAATGATTTCTTTAGATATAAGCATAAATTTAACAAAATTAACAGTTTTATCGAGAGTTTTACAATTTTTGGCGAATTTCACAATTTTTGAATTATACGGAACCCCGTTAATTCGATTTTTTTTCGAATTTAATCTACTGTATATGTATGTATATCAGATCAGCCCTGCATAGATTCCATAAACATCACTATGAAATTAAAATCGTCTTCATTGAATTGTTAATTGCATTTGAATATGGAGTTGATTTCCAAAATCCCCAGTGCATTCAATCCTCAAGTGGGATTTTATTGATGTACTTGCAATTGAATTAAACAGTTGAATAATTCATAATATATATAAATAAACACCATATTGACTTTGAACAGCATAAAAATATAAAACAATAATATACCCTTGGTGATAACTTATATAATGATTTACGTTATCACCATATTTAAATAATATATTAAATGATTTCCCAGTGGCGGCCAAATGTCTGGTAAACAAGCAGATGGCTGGTGGAGGTGGGCAACCAGCAGCCCCTGAGCCGGTAAAGCAGAATCCGGCATATCGGATCAGTGCGGCGCTTGCGTACAGCGCACAGATGTTGCAAATCATGGCCTTCTACCTCGATGTCAGACTTCCATTCAACATCACGTATAAGTGAGTTTTTTTATTTGCTGAAAGATTTCATATTTATTTTTGTATTACCAAATCTTGATCATCGATCGATGCGCGTGTGTGCATAACTTATTCTTCCTTCTCACCCACTTCCTATTTCATTTATCACTCTCCTTTCCTTTTTCACGATTCCTTGTTCTGGGCCATCGCTTCGTCCGACTGAGCATTCTTAAGGTCATTTTCCACACTAATCGACTGGGTCGACCTTTACCTCTTTTTGTCACTTGTATTTTGAGTGCAGTATGCACTGCATGATCTTTGTGCCTCCTTACATGGCCATACCATTTCAGTCTCGATTCCTTCACCTTTTCAGTAACCGGGACCACTATCTACCCCTAATATGCTCATTTCTCACTCTGTCAAGCCTCGTTGCACCCCTAGACTATCTGAGCATCTTCATTTCGCTCGTATGAAGTTTTTGATTGTGCACCTTTATAGTCCAGCATTCTAAGCCGTAGATGATTGCAGGTCTTAGGCCCGGTTGTTTCAAGTTCGATCAAAGTAAGCGGTCGATTAAAGCATAGATTTTTACGAAAACGGATCATCTGATTGGTGGAGAACATAAAAATCTATGCTTTAAAAGAACGCTTACTTTAATCCAACTTGAAACAACCGGCCCTTACTGCAGTTTTCTATACAAAACCTTTAGTACACATTTATCACACAAAATTCCAGTGAGTCATCTCCATTTCTGCCGTGCCATATGGAACCTGTGGGTAACGTCGGCATCAATGTTTGCATCAGCTGTGAATTCTGAGCCTAGACACCTAAACTTTTTCACTTCGGGTAGTTTCACTCCATCAATGTATATGGGCTGACCTGTTTGTACTGTATTTTACATTACTATTCATTTTAAATTATTAAGACCCAAACCAGAAAATATTTCATATATATTATGGATGTCTCACAGAGACGAAACTGTATTTTATTATTATTATGGGAAAGTAGGTATAGAAGTCATTTATGGTGTATATCGGACTTACGACCGATCATATGGTAGGCTTAAGTGATCACTTTACACATATGTAACGTTCGCCATTTCCACCATGATAGAATATACTATGTCTTACTAATTTTTAAAAGTTGTATATATTTAGATTATATGACACACATCACATAAGTGTTGTAACAACCTATTATACCGGCCTGTGACAGCCATTTTCCTTCCCCCTAAATCCCCACAGATGTCGCTAATTATTTTTGATATCGTTAATGTCGATCAATGAGACTCCCACAATTGATTTTACGGAATTTATGAAGCAATATACTTTTTCTGTGTAATGAAACAAAATATTTATTCATTAAGACCCAAACCAGAAAATATTTATTTTCATTAATACACATTTCCAACAGTTGCTAATGATTCATAAATTTCCAGTGACCTGTGCAGCTGTGAGCTGGAGGAGCGCCGCTTCAAGCGCCGCGTGTGGCGCCTGCAGGGCTGCGCTGCTGCTGTGGCCGCCGGAGCCGGGCTCGGGTGTGTGGGCCAGGGCGCGGGTACAGGCCCGGGAATAGAGCCTCCGCTGCATGTACTGCTCCGCGCCTGCCCCTTACAACTCACTGGGTAACCAATCTAACCTCACCTTTTTCTCTAGAATTCTTGCACACAGTGAAAATTGTTGAATCATGAAATCATTTAATGGGGAATGAAATATTTTTTCACATTAAAAGAAGTGTCAAATGCCGACCTAGATGATTGAAAATTTAATCGTAAATTCATGTGTTTAATGTTTAAAATGGTAAGGGTGGTGTACAGCAAGCAGCATCGTAAAGTCAAGGTTAAGAATCATAAAGTTTTGGCGGGTTTTTTTATTTATTTTTTTAACAAAAAACTGTCAACAGGTTATTATTGACCCTAGATGGAAGATAGATGGTCCTAGAGTGACATTAGAGTACAAAGTACATACATATGAATATTTTGTGAACATTTTGAATATGATATAATTATACAATACACTTTTAACGATAAATGATAAATGACGAATTAATGATAAAATGGTTGGTTGTAATAAGAGAAGAATTCCCACCCATCCAGAAGAATTCTTTTGTGTCGGCATCTATGTGGTAATTTGGATGAATGTGTACATCAGAATAAATAAAATAGAGCAAGTTAGTACTGGGTGCAAATGATATTACTGTCGTAAGGTGCGATTTATTGGATTAATTTTTACAGATTATGGTTGCGAACCAAAATATTATTTGTTGGTACTTACCATGATTGGATAAAACGAAAGGAGCAGCTCTCGTTCACCACAAAGTCATAAACTGTAAAGACTGTGGTGAAAACATGGTGACCTACTATTTGGTAGGATATTATTAAAGAGTTAAGGTTATTATTACAGTCGTTAGACATATTTAACTGTCAATGGTTACGGATATTTTATACGAACCGTATGTTTTTCCGAGAAACAATTCTCGACTTTTCGTTCTTAATGTATGGTAAAAATTTTGTGGGAACTGAGCTCCCGTTGCAGGTCACCAATGTGGGTGCTGGATGAGGATGAAGTTGTGGTGTTTGACTAAGATTTATGAATGATTTGTGAAATGCTGCCGTGTTCCTGCCCTCTAGCAACTCTCGCCCTTGTTCTCGGTCAGTGCTCCTTGCTTACATTGTCGCTTTTCTCGCGCGTGCCGTACAAACTCAGCTTTCTTCGTGACCGCTATCCGTGAGGGTGAGGACCCATAGTACTTGGCGTTGGCATGTTACGATGTCGCCGTTCCTTGTGTGTGTGAGTGTATCACGTCACAACAAGTTTTAATGTATAAGTATATAAATTATAGTCTTTTGTTTCTCTCACATTACAGGATTCATTGTGAGGACATCTACCAGCGGCAGCAGGCCCAGTGGCTGGAGAGGGAGTGGTGGGGCTGGGGGGGCGCCGGGGAGGGCTGGACAGGCGCAGGGTCCGATGATGATGAGCCCGAGCCCCCGGAGCACCTCCAGTGGGACTGGGAAACGGTCAGTAATTTATCACTTGGGTTTTGAGAGTTTGTTCAATCAACCAATAATAGTTGACAGAAAATAAATTCAAACCCCGATAATTTGAAATTTGCCATAATTCAAAATCTTTCGTGTCACAAAATGTTCATTTCATAGTAGATTAACCCTGACAATTCGAAAACCCCAGTATTTCTCAATACGAAATAATTTCTAGCCATAAATTAATACATTTTAGTTCACATACTTTGAAATTTGACAAAATTGGAAAATATTTTGATTTTTTCGCACGTGAGAAAAACAAATGTCAATATTGGGCACTATAGTAATAGAAATGTCTCGATATTTGTATATTAGTATAATAAATATTGCGTTTTCGAAATGATTTCTTGAAATATGCAAAAGTACAAACATTTTTCACAAAATTATCCTTTTTTTTTTCGTAAGTTTTACTATTTATGGCGAATTTTGCAACAGCATCACAATATTATTTCTTTTGCACCTTGAATTTCAAATTAACGAGGTTCTACTATACTAAAAATTTCTCTTTGTTAGTATTTTTAAATGTTTGAAAAATAATATTGATAAAAGCGATACGTCGACTTGCTGATGCATAGCGTTTTTATTTTCATATTATTACAATTTTATTATCGCATCAATCGAAACAATAAATTTTTTGATCAATATTACATTTTTTCTAGTTTTTTTATAAAATTACAAATATTTCTTAAGTAATCCATTAGATCAGAGGTTCCCAATTTTTTTTGCCACGGAGCCCTAATTGATCATAATTTTCTTGGCTGAATCCTATTTTGATAACAAAAAAGATTACCTTGTAGTTTGAAAAATTTTAATGTTTGACTTGAAAAGAAAGAACAAATATAAATGAAAAATAATTATTATAAGTATTGTAAAACATTTATTGTGCAAATATATACAATGTAACTATGAATTTTAATGTGAAGAATGAAATTTTTTCACATATTTTCTTATAATAGCACTAAAATTAGGCCTAATGTCTGACAATTGAATGTGAAGATCTGGAACTGCATCCAGTCTGTTTCTGTACTTTTTTTTGGTGTAAGCTGAAAAACCAGTCTCACATTGGTAAGTTGTCATAAACGGAAGCAGAACTGTGATAGCCTTCTCAACGATTGCAGGGTATTCGTCTTTAAGTCCAATCCAAAAGTCATTCAGATAATCTTCTGATTCAAACTCAACATTGATCAAATGTTCATACTCTAACACAGTTAGCATCCATGACTTGATATGATTTGCGAATGGATTCTATACCCAGTCGATGTCCTGTAACTTCTCCGGGAAATACTCTTTCAAGAATATTTTAAGGCTTATCAAATGTTCATATGTTTTTTTCCACATGCGGCGCCGTTGTGACTCTTTTTTCTACGAGCATTTCGTTTAACTCTCGAACGGAACGCGGAACCCTTGTGATCCTTCCACAGAACCCCAGGATTCCGCGGACCACCTTTCGGGAAACGCTGCATTAGATTATGATTTTGAGGTCTAAAAAAATATACAGTGAAACTCGCTTAATAAATTCACTTTTAATAAGTTCTCCCGCTAAATAAGTTTAAATTCTGCGGTCCCGAAAAAGTCCCATACAAATCTGATAATTTTGTTAGGTTTAATAAGTTTCCCGCTTATTTTCGTTTCTCGCCTAAGTAGTGCTAATATTTTTAGCTGAACTCAATTTATTCATAAAATAAATCTTCATAATACGTTTTTGGGAAGACGAAATTTTGTTCAACATTCCTAAAAATAATATTTCGAGAAATGGGCGCAATAAAAATTAAGTGGTTTTGGCGGTGTAACAAAAGTTCTAGGGGCTGAAAAAACCCTGCTGTATTTGAATAGACTAATAAAACAATTAACCCAAATAAATCTCAAAATTCACAAAATGGGCAGCTTACAATAAATAATTCTTGCAGAGCCATAAAAGTACTTTGACAAAAACTCTATTATTTGAAAAGGCAAGACAATAAAACTTAATCCCCAATATAAACAAAGAATGCTTGGCTTTCAAATGTACTCCTATAATACTCGCAGAGCCGCATTGGTGATATTAATTTTTGATTTATTTTCATTCTTAACTATGCAAACATTCTTAATTGACCGAAAAATCCATTTCTGAGAATACACAATTACATTAGCAGGTGCACCTGATAATTTACAATTCCAGAAGCCCTTTCGGTAGGTACTACTGTAATATTTTGTTTCATTTTCGTCAGTATTTAACGTCCAAAATATACCATAATTTAATTAAAATTCACAAGTATTTATATCAATTATACTCTTTATTTTTAATTATTTATTACATTGCCTTGCTTCCTAGGTCTATTTAGCTCATTAAAATCATTCAACATCATTTCAAATGCGTGAAATAACTGCCGATAAATTCAGTAAAACAAAGCCAGCAAAACAAGCCACACTGCGCGAATGTCGGATGTCGCGGTCGCGTCATTTCGTCGAATGTCCGCGCAGTACGATTGATAAGTGCGTATTATATAATGGAAAAAAAATTAGATACAGTAAAATGGAAGATCTGCGACGGAAGGTCTGCGCAATGTGGCGCTAGCCTCGCGTCGCGTGAAGTCGCGGGACGTACAATCCTAATTAAACAAATTGAGTTTAAAGACAATTAATCACTTAAATTACTCAATTCATAATTCAAGTACTCATATATCGTACAATAATTTTCGCGCGATTGTCGGCATACCCGACTGGCGAGTTACGTGTTTATAGTCGGCTTTGATCAGCGCAAATAATCCTTTAAACTTGTTTGTACTAATTTTTCTTTGATTATTTTTACTCCATGCTATTTTCATTCTTAAAAAATAAATCTGTTTTTGAATTATTTTCATTAAAATGCTGAAATTTAATTGTTTAATTTTCGTAGATATCATTGGGGGCTATTCATTACTTCCGGTTTAGTTTTGATTAGCTTGATTTGATTAGTTTCTTGAGAAATAAAATAAACGACCGACGGTTAGCGTTTATCCATGAATAAACTTGTCTCTTGAACAACAAGATATTTTAAAAATCTATTAAAAAAATTGTAAAACAAAACAGAACGGTTGAATACTGAGAAGTGAAATAATATTTAATAAATAATTTTATGCGGCGATTATTTATGATAATTTTTTATATAAGTAGTCGCAATCGCAAAATCAAACAACGTCGGTGCAAAATTAATTTGCCTAAACGAAATTCTTCTCATTTTGGTTGTATTTCTTCGAGGAAACAATCGGGAATATTAATTACGTAATATCTCCGATTGTTTTCTAATTAAGTTACAAAAAAACGGATCAAATTTAATTTAATGATAAAAAATATCACGAATATTCTTTGCGCCCGGGAAAATATTAAGGTATTGTGAAATCAAACGTAATTAAAATAAAGAAAATCGTTATTAATCTCAAAAGAATATTATTTAATGTATTATTGTGTTAAGTTCGCCGAGTTCGCCCCTGAATTGGCGGGTTGTTTTGGACTTTGCCCCATTGAGTTTGCTCAAGGCGAAATGTTGAATGTACACCTAAATTATGTAGAAATCATCAAAAGGGATACATTTTTAAAATGAAGTCAAGTAGAATACTATTTACAAACGGTTCTTTTTTATAAATGTGCAATCTTTACCAAGCCAGGGGAAGTAGATACAGGTAATTTTCGTATCTTTTTTCGTATTCGTGAGGTTTATGTTATGGTTTGGGTTTATACACCGAATTATATTTAAATTCTGATTGACTTTTTCTTTAATAATATTATTAGTTTAAGATAGGTATTTTTTTTGCAATAGTAATTTAGATAACTTGTATATTTTCTTTTAAAATTAAGGTTTGCACATAGGTATTGACATATCTACATAAGTTATTTTATGGTTTTCTTTTAGTATGGTTAATAAGAAAATATTTTTTGACAGTGCTAAAATTTTTATTGTGGTGGTTTTTATTGTTTTCTGACCCTCAGGTAATATTTTACAAATGTATATATTACCTACTTAATTTTTTTTAAATAGATGGCCTTAAATGTTCATATTATATAAAGGAAATTTCAATTAAAACACAAAATTAGAAAGTGTAAATAATATATGAAAATAATGAAATCACTATTAATATGTTCTCACGCCTAATAAGTTTTTATTTGCTGGTCCCTTGAAAAACGTATTAAGAGAGTTTCACTGTACCTACTAAAAATTTTAAATATTTCATCTGAACACAATTCTAATTAAACAAAAAATAATTCTATCAATATTTTTATACGTATTTTTCTAAGAACACAATTACTGGATTTTGTCCACAGAGGGATGATAATTAATTAAAATCATTAATAGAAGCTATTTATATGAGATGTATGTATGGATGCTCTTATAGTGGAATTGTGAATGTTGCGTTGTGTAAAGTGATCACTTAAGCCAGCTAAGTCATAAGTACTTGTAAAGACTTTCATACATGTTTCCCGTATAAATAGCTTTATCTTTGTAAGTCTTCTTAATTCATCTAAATTAATAAACTGATTCCAACTACTAGTCACTTTTTAAACCTGTGAAACATTCCAAAAATTTATTGTTTTCAATCTGATAAATGACAGGAAGCCTCAGTGATTTTCTGAGCCTGACCTGGCAATGGTACGCGAACAACTTTCCCCATTCTGCTGTGGCCGGCCATGTCCTCAACAGAATCCACCGAGTGCTGGCAAAACTACCCTGGTCACTCTACCCTGAGCATTGGGCAACATTCTCTGATATCCAGGCGGTAGCGAAGGTACATAGCCATTACTTTTGGAAGAACATCACATCTTCATTTTCTTGTTTTGTTATTTGACAGTTTTCTTCACATACATACATTTAATTAATATTCTAAACAAAATAATTAATATTCTAAAAAAAATATAAAGAAGTACTTCAAGAAATATAAGCATTAACTGATTGTTTTTAAATAACTATCGGTTTCGATACCATACTGCATCTTCGTCAGGACGGACACACAATAACTTCCATAAGTTTAGTTTTGTAAAAGAGTCAACTGTTAAAGGGGGTGTGTCATGTTTTATTGAAGTCACTATGCATCCGTCCTGGCGAAGATACAGTACTTTAACGAAATCGGTAGATGTTTAAAAACAACCAGTGGGGTTTATACAAAGTTTTTTAGTTTTCTCAAATTGATAATTAAACTGATTTTATGTTCCATGTTTTCACATTTTCCCACTATTTAGACCAAAAATTTAGAGTGCCGTTTCATCTCTATACATTCCCAAACAAATATTTCACTCTATTTACGCAGATGATTTTTTCATTTTCCTGGTTATACACCAAAACATTTAAAATATTCAATGTCAACCCTACATTCAATGAAATTTACAAGCGAATTTTTGAATTTTACTCTTTCTTTCCAAAAATCTAATATGTCAATATTAGATGAACTTTTAATTTTCACCACAGCAGCTATTTGGGTTTCGGTTCGAGTGGGTATAAATTATGTTAGTAATGACGTAACATAAAAAGGGGCACACTAATTTCTGAATGTATGTTAAATCGAATTTCATTTTGTTGTACGCATTATTTGGAATTTCTTCTGTAAAATCATTTGCCAATGCATCGTATTCCTGCCTAATAAAAACATGACATAAAGCGGTCGAGTTAAGAGGATTCACCAATTTTTAAACAAAAACGTCAGTTACAGAATACAAAATTGACGATAAGGGCACTAAAAAAAATAGGTTTTTTTTAGCATTAGCGTCAGAAAAAAATAGTAGAAAATACACAGTTATCTAAAAATTAAAATGTTGAAAATAACATATGTAAAGTATTAACTGTTTTTATTGTCATCAAAAGTCCTTTTTTCTATACAATTTTCATTTCCTCATTTTTAAGATTTCCTCAGTTTTACACCAGTATTTGCAAAAATAATTCATGCCGTTTGTACTTTGATCACACTTTTAATAATGTAAGCTTTAATGCACACACATTTTGGTTAAAATAATTCCTTAATCATTTGTTACTTTGTCAGATTGGATTTGAAAAATTATTTCTTTCTTTCATTCCACATTTTTTCCAGTTTTTCTGTTCCAGGCATTCAAATAAATCAACTTTTTTCAATTAAAAAAAAATTCATCCGTGAAATAAATAATAATAAGTAAAACTTATTTGCTTAGGTCACAAATCTCAACCTGGCGTCGTGCAACCTGTTCATGCTGCAATGTTTAGGAAACAGGTTATGGCAACCCTGGTTGATCGGCCAGCCGCCGCCGTTACATCCACACGCTGTTCAAATCATTCTCCCTCTCTTGTTCAAACTCAAGTTTGATCAGCAGGTAAGTTCGCAACATTTTTGAGTATGTTAAAATTTTTCAAGAACACATTCGCTGGATTTTTGTCCCCAGAGGGATCGTCATTAATCAAGATAAATTATAGATGTCTCACAGATGTGAAGCTATTTATATAAGGATGTAGGTACGGAAGTCTTTAGAGGGCTTACGACCTATCATGGCTGGCTTAAGTGATCACTTTACACAATGTAACATTCACAATTCCACCCATGATTGACCACCACATCTTATCATTGTACATTACATATACATTATACATATACATTGCAACAATAACCTGTCAAAAATGAAAGTTTGATAAATATCTCTCCAATTATTTTTTATTTATCTGATAGTATCTGAGTGTGAATAGCCTAATTTTAGTACAATGAATTGCTCAAAGTGTAAAGTGGAATTGAAAAACAATGAAGTGTTCACCACCTGCTTAGACTGCAGGAATAAATTTCATATTACATGCATTGGCATTTCTGAATCAATGTACCGTAA
Source organism: Agrypnia vestita (assembly GCA_016648135.1). Taxonomy (NCBI): domain Eukaryota; kingdom Metazoa; phylum Arthropoda; class Insecta; order Trichoptera; family Phryganeidae; genus Agrypnia; species Agrypnia vestita. The sequence goes on along the minus strand of JADDOH010004832.1, from coordinate 7,058 downwards.
AATGACTAATGACCGACGCAACTCAATTAAATGTTTCAATTGCATAAATCAGCCCGGATCACCTACCTCAAGCGAATCTACGAAAGATCCCATGACTCAAGTACTAAGAGAAATACAAACAATACGCGCAAATCTGCAACAGTTCAGCGACATAAGAAATGAGATCAGTGAACTTCGTAAGGAATTTTCCGCTGTAACAACTGCCATATTCTTCAATAACAAATTTGAAGAAATGGACGTAAAAATATGTTCCTATGACGAGAAACTTAAAAGGCTGGACTCAATGGAAGCGGAACTCTCAGACATGCGCGCTCACGCCATAGCCATGGAAAACAAAATTAGTGACAACGAGCAGTGGTCGCGCCTTCACAATCTGGAGATAACGGGTGTACCAGAACGTAAAGGCGAACTCGTATTTGTGAACGATCACCTGACCCCTGGCAATAAAGTGCTGCTACACAATGTGAAATCCGTAGCGAAAAGCATGGGATTTCAATATGTTTGGGTGAAACATTGCCGCATATACGTTCGACGAAACGACGAGTCTCCTCCTATCGCGATATTTCGGGAAGTGGATATAAAAAAGATCAAATAACATTTACTGTGTGTCTCTTAGTTAGAGGAATGAATTTCATGTTTACACTAGGTTTTAACTGTACTATTTGTTGTCCATATAAACTGTCTCCTCAAGACACTCACACTCACAATGCACGCGAGGATTTACTCGCTTCACAGCATAAATATCATCTTCTTTCCCTGCTGAAACCTTTCCAACTTGATGTAGATGAAGAATCTTGTATCCACACAGCGAGTCAGTGTCAGATCATATCCATAGAGATAAAACATTTTGAAACGTCAAAGTTTATTTTGAATAAATGTAAAGGTGTACCTTCACGCATCAACACTGTTCATTCGTATGTTGATAAATGTAAAGGTATACCTCCACACATCAACCCTTTTGTTGAAATGTCTAATATACTACAACGCAAATGCACACTTTTTACATTTAGTATACACTCACACCACCTTAATACTATTTTTTGCACTCTTAAATACACACTTAGTTATATAGAGACATCCCGACAAACATATGAACACTTACACACTACACTCAAAACCAAAACATCAACTCCGTTAGTAAAGTGGATAGCTCTTCCCGCTATTAGTATATCTACTCGAATACGTTATTTTTTAATTTTTATTTTTTTTAGATTTATTACTTTATACTGTTGTAACCGGATACTTAGCCGCTTACAAACTAATATTTATTTTATTCGTCCACCATGTCCATAACCATATATTACCAGAATGTTATAGGCCTTCGTACCAAAACAACAACAATTCTTCAAAACACATATTCAAATGACTACGATATAATCGCCCTTACGGAATCATGGCTCGATAAAGGCATTAGAAACGAAGAACTTTTTGACTCCCGTTACAGCATTTATCCCAGAGATCGCGACTATGCCTCAACCGGTCAACGCCTTGGCGGTGGTGTAGTTTTAGCTGTTAAACATGAACTGATCAGCATTGCTCGGCCGGAATGGCAATCCTCCGCTGAAGACATCTGGGTAACAATTCGTTCTAATGGCTCACGCCATCCTGTTCATATATGTTGCGTATATATCCCTGGTGGGACTCATTATCAATACCTCATAGAAAATTTCCTAAATATGTTAACAGATGTGGTATCAAATAACCCTACGGACTCATTTATTATTTTAGGTGATTTTAATCTTGCTGAAATTACATGGATAAAATCTACATCATCTTCACATTATGAAGCAATTAATCATTCTACACATAACAGCAAGTATTTCATAGACTGTATGCATTTTCTAAACCTGTCTCAATTTAACGGTGAACCAAACCCAAGTGGCCACATTTTAGATCTAGTTCTGTCTAACTTATTAACATCAGTCGTAGGTAATGATGACCCGCTGGTTCCGGAAGATACACATCATAAAGCCATATCCATTAATGTTCCATTCCAGGAAAACCCTGTACTGATAAATACAAAAAGGAAAGTTCTTCTTTTTAATCGTGGAGATTACGATTCTATCAACTACGCTCTTGAACAAGCTAATTGGGAATCTATTTTCTCTAATCATCAAATAGAAATTGCTCTTGATAACTTGTATAACTTCTTAAAAAGTCTCATTAATCTTTATGTTCCTCATAAATTTACTTGGAATACGAAATATCCCCCATGGTATAACGCCTCCCTTATCAAGATTACCAAAGAAAAATTTAAATATTTTTGTAAATATAAGAGATTCAAAAACGAAGCCGACTATGATACATTCTCTCTCCTACGCAAACGGCACAAAGATTTATGTCGCGAATCCAAATCACGTTACTTAAACAACATTGAAACTAATATCAACTTAACTTGTGGCCCGTAAATTTTTGGAATTTTTTGTGATTTTTCTTTTTACGAAAAAATCATGAAAACATGCGTATATTAAAAAAAAAACACACACATTCATATTATTTTATCGTAAGTGTCGAAATGCAATGATTTTTTTATCATTTAAGTAAAAAAAATAATCTTTTTTTGAATTTCCATAATGTTGCCAGCGCAACATTTTCTGAAAAATAATAATAATTTTTTATTTGTTTATTAGAGACAACACTACTATTAATAATAATAATCTTCTTCTGTGTGATATATTTTGTTGCATGGCACGGCACAAGACGGGACATCGCACTCATAACACATAAATATGATACACTTTCACACACACACATATTTCAAATAAACGCAACAAAATTGCGTGTATTTTTGTTAATAAATCACTATTAGTATTCAATTGAATCATAAACCAACAAAAATTGACAAATATCGCAAAACATATCGTATATATTTGTATATACGTGTACAAATAAATCAAAAATCGAAAAAAATAAATCGTATTTCCCGCGCACATTGCGCGTGACCTTGACGATGGAATATTTGAATTTCGATTGCACAACACGCGATCGGGGCGACATCTACAACTTCTCTATACGATTTTGACGGCAGAAAAACTTCCGTTTTGATTGTTGATTTAAAATATAATCGGTGATGTTTTTGAGTTGAAAATGGAACGACAGGTCACAACAGGATTTCTCTATTGGGATAAAATTACGTTTTTCAAATTCGATACGCGGCCGTCGATAAATAATTTATTTAGTGCCTGTCGGATATATGCGACGGCGGCCCAGGGGGGGTTAAACACAAAAAATTTCAAGAGCTATGTCAAAACGTGTAATAAATCTCAAGGTGTCCCAAATTGCATGTTCTTAGGAGATAGGAAGGCTAATAATGGCACGGATATAGCAAACTTATTCTCGGAATATTTTAGCTCAGTTTTTAGTACACCGAATGATAGACCTACCATTACGCCCATAATTAACCACGAAAACCACATAACTAATATATGCAGTGTTGAAGTGACAGAGGAAATTGTACTAAAATATCTTAAAAAAATTGACATTCACAAAGGTGCCGGCCCGGACGAAATACCCTCAATCTTTATTAAACGATGTGCACACAATCTAGCCTTACCCCTCTCTTTAATTTACAATCGTTCTCTAACAGAATGCACTGTCCCTCTTATTTGGAAATCTGCATATGTATCTCCTATCTTCAAGAATGATAAAAAAAATGATGTAAAAAACTATAGGCCTATCTCCAAACTTTGTATATTTAACAAAATTTTTGAAAAAATAATCTATGACCAACTGTATCCAGCTCTTAAGCCTACCTTGAATATTAATCAACACGGTTTCATTAGTGGTAAATCTACAACCACAAATCTTTTGACTTTCGTAGAATACCTCCAAGATAACTTAGATAACAGAATACAAGTAGACACTATCTATACCGACTACAGTAAAGCGTTTGATAGGATTGATCACTCAACACTGTCAAACAAGCTTTTAAAGATAGGTATTCACGGCAATCTTTATCGTTGGCTTACTTCTTATATCTCCAACCGTAGTCAGATTGTAGTGGTTGCAGGGTTTAAATCTAATACCGTTGTTGTAACATCTGGAGTACCTCAAGGCAGTCTGCTGGGACCATTGCTATTTAACATTTATATCAATGATATAGGTGATTGCTTTCTAAACTCAAAAACTATCCTATATGCAGATGATATGAAAATTTTTTCTCCCATAAACTCACTAGAAGATTGTCGAAGGCTGCAAGATGACCTACATCGTCTGAACACGTATTGCAATGCCCACAGCCTGGAAATAAATGTTTCTAAATGCTTCGTTGTACGCTTTACAAGAAATAAAAAGGTATTCTCTAATGAATATTCAATTAATAATATAACATTATCTACCAAATCCGAAAGCAAAGACCTTGGGGTGATACTTGACAGTAAATTAAATTTCAACAAACATATCGATTATATAGTCACCAACGCATCATCTATGCTTGGTTTTGTCATACGCACATGTAAACATTTCAAAAATATCAGTACCCTCAAGACACTTTATTTCTCATACGTTCGTAGTATTTTAGAATATGCATCTCAGGTGTGGAATCCAGGTTATGCAGTACACGAAAATAGAATTGAAAGCGTCCAAAACAGATTCCTAAGATACCTAGACCTCCGTTCATTTAGATCTCATATAAGCAATGAAGACTCTGCGAAGTTTTTTAACATGCAGACCCTAACTCGTCGAAGAAACATAGCTGACGCGGTGATGCTATTCAAAATAACACACAATCTAGTTGATAGTCCGGAACTTCTTCAACGAATATCTTACCACATCCCAACTCGCAATAATAGACATTCACCTACTTTTCATCTCCCCTTTTGTAAGACCAACTCAAAACAAAACTCCTTTATGTACAGATCCACAAATTCATTTAACACAAACTATCACCACATTGACATTTTCAACGCAACAATAAGAAACATAAAACAAACAATATCTACACTACCGCACCCAAACTAATTTGTACATTATATCTTCCCTTCTACTCCGTCCCACATTCCCCTCCACCCTCTCCATTCGCAATTAATGTATGTTAAAGCAAATTTTTAAATTCAGTGGAAAATTTTTAAGATTGTTTTGCTGTTAATTTTTCCCAAAAACAAAATAAATAAATAAACACACAAATACACACACTCACACAAACTCACTATTGGACATGTTTTTTCTTATTTTTTTTATCGATTGTATATATGTGTTTTCTTGTAATTGGCCCAAAACTCTGCACTTCAATTATTGTTTTTTTTCAAGATTGATTAATTATATGGCTGTAAGAAAACCAATAAATGAAAATAAAATAAAATAAAATATCATTAAAAAGGTACATTTCATTTGACTCATAATTTGGGCAGGAATCTACCTGATAAGTATTGTGGACTAGCTCTGTTACATCTTGTATAAATTTTTATTCAAAACTTGGGACTGGAAGTTGGGTGACACGCAGGCGCGTGCAGTGGGAACATTGAAGCATGACTTTTTTGTAAAGGCATATTTTGTAAAAAAATTGAAATCAAATATTTATGCTACAGATTTTTATGATATATCAAAATATGAATGCTGTAATAACAATTGTGATAGAAATATTACGAAATATATGTTGTATTCTGATTTTTTCCAAATAATTGGTTATGTAAAAGTCCCACTGCACGCCCCTGATTGATTAGTATCATCATTATTATGCATATATATATACAGTGAAACTCGCTTAATAAATTCACTTTTAATAAGTTCTCCCGCTAAATAAGTTTAAATTCTGCGGTCCCGAAGAAGTCCCATACAAATCTGATAATTTTGTTAGGTTTAATAAGTTTCCCGCTTATTTTCGTTTCACGCCTAAGTAGTGCTAATATTTTTAGCTGAACTCAATTTATTCATACAAATAAATCTTCATAATACGTTTTTCAGAAGACAAAATTTTGTTCAACATTCCTAAAAATAATATTTGGAGAAATGGGCGCAATAAAAATTAAGTGGTTTTGGCAGTGTAACAAAAGTTCTAGGGGCTGAAAAAACCCTGCAGTATTTGAATAGACTAATAAAACAATTAACCCAAATAAATCTCAAAATTCACAAAATGGGCAGCTTACAATAAATAATTCTTGCAGAGCCATAAAAGTACTTTGACAAAAACTCTATTATTTGAAAAGGCAAGACAATAAAACTTAATCCCCAATATAAACAAAGAATGCTTGGCTTTCAAATGTACTCCTATAATACTCGCAGAGCGGCATTGGTGATATTAATTTTTGATTTATTTTCATTCTTAACTATGCAAACATTCTTAATTGAACGAAAAATCCATTTCTGAGAATACACAATTACATTAGCAGGTGCACCTGATAATTTACAATTTCAGAAGCCCTTTCGGTAGGTACTACTGTAATATTTTGTTTCATTTTCGTCAATATTTAACGTCCAAAATATACCGTAATTTAATTAAAATTCACAAGTATTTATATCAATTATACTCTTTATTTTTAATTATTTATTACATTGCCTTGCTTCCTAGGTCTATTTAGCTCATTAAAATTATTCAACATCATTTCAAACGCTTGAAATAACTGCCGATAAATTCAGTAAAACAAAGCCAGCAAAACAAGCCAGCGCCACACTGCGCGAATGTCGGATGTCGCGGTCGCGTCATTTCGTCGAATGTCCGCGCAGTGCGATTGATAAGTGCGTATTATATAATGGAAAAAAAATTAGATACAGTAAAATGGAAGATCTGCGACGGAAGGTCTGCGCAATGTGGCGCTGGCCTCGCGTCGCGTGAAGTCGCGGGACGTACAATCCTAATTAAACAAATTGAGTTTAAAGACAATTAATCACTTAAATTACTCAATTCATAATTCAAGTACTCATATATCGTACAATAATTTTCGAGCGATTGTCGGGATACCCGACTGGCGAGTTACGTGTTTATAGTCGGCTTTGATCAGCACAAATAATCCTTTAAACTTGTTTGTACTAATTTTTCTTTGATTATTTTTACTCCATGCTATTTTCATTCTTAAAAAATAAATCTGTTTTTGAATTATTTTCATTAAAATGCTGAAATTTAA
>JADDOH010004831.1:0-72073 GCA_016648135.1 Agrypnia vestita | reverse complement strand
AATTCATCTGCTCCTCTATTATGGTGCTTTGGCGGGTTAGTTGATGCAGCGCATTGGTAATTAGAGCATTCCCCAGAGATTTTTGAAGAAGGATTCCCACACGACCGGGAAAATCCTTCCGTGTTCAGAATCTCTCAATGTTTGATGTCGTGTGTGTGTGAATGTATTGACATGTGCGGCAAAATTAGTAAAGCAAAGCAGGACAACACAGCGTGGTTAAGGGTGATATTTTCTCCTATCTATAGTGAGAGTCCGGTATTACCAATGAAACACCGGCAAATTCTACGTTTGTTGGGAACAATACAATAGTATATATATGGAAATAGGTTTCTTTCCCAACTCTATGTGTTAGGACTATATCAACTGGTTATTTTTATGGTTGAGACGCAGCTCAAACGGGAGAAAGTTTCGGAAGGATAAAAACAAGGATCTGGCCTACCTTTTTTTCTCCTCGAGTCCTTTGCACAGTCGCGACGGGTTTCGTGGTCGTGGCAACTGTCTCCAGATGTTAATTGGAATCACGCACTTTATCTGTTGAATATCACGGCCTTAACGGCGACGTATCACAAGTACAGTATGCCAAGCGGGAAAATAACTCAATACCGTCTCACTCCGGCCCTGTCCAGCGCATCGTCTATCGCTCAGTTCGACAGGCCAGAGGGGGACGGAGCGATGGACAAGAAAGATGGACATATTAGGAAGTGGTGTGTTGGAATTGCGTCTCAACAGGCGTTTACCCTAAGATGTGTCAACATTCCGCCCACCTAATTTTGATAAAAAAATACAGAAAAGAAAGAAAGAAAAATGCAAAATAGATAATAAAAGAAAAAAACATAGATCAAAACGATACTGCAATTGCTAAATACAAGGATGAGCAAAGTATTCAAGAGTTGTAATGCGTGCAATAAAATCAAAACAAAGCAACATTTAATTAATATGGTACCCAAATAATGGCAAGCCCGCGAGGGTGGCACCATGGTTAGAATACCTCGAGGTAGCGTGCGGGTATAGATTATTCAATAAGTAAGGGACACAATTTGACCGCAGGGCGGACAACTGTGCCTGTACTTGTCTTAACCGTGGCCAAGCGAACAATATTGTCCTTTCCCGGATGGACTGCGGTGATCCGCTCTAACGCCCATCGCGTGGGAAGTAAACGCTCGTCTTTGATTAGCACTAATTGGTCACACTCCAGATTGGGAGAGCCTTTCAACCATTTTGGAACGCTGCTGAAGAGTATGCAGATACAACATGCCAGCAGTGCCAAAAGTGTTGCGCCATTTTTTGGAGGTGTTGCCACCGACTTAAACGGTTCGACGTGGTGTCACTAAAATAGTATATGGGAAGATCCAAGAGGAATCCGCCTATCAAGAAATGTCCGGGTGTAAGGGCATCAACGCTCTCTGGATCCGTTGACAATGGACAAAGAGGTCGAGAGTTCAAAATTACCTCGATGCTGGTAAGAAGAGAAACGAACTCCTCATAAGTGAGGGAAGTATCACCGACTTCTCTCGCAAGATGATTTTTGACCGATTTAATCCCAGATTCCAGCAGCCTACCGAAGTGGGGACTGGCGGGAGGATTAAATGTCCACTAAATGCCTTTCTGGGCTAAATGCTATAAAACTTCCTTCTGAGGTGAAAAATGAAAATATTTGAAAACTCCGGTTAGATATCGCCGTGCGCCGATAAAATTCGTGCCGCAATCGCTGTTAATCTCCGAACACAATCGATGCCAATTGGTAAATCGTGTTAAATGCCTCAGTTGACAGATCAGAGACCACCTCGAGATGTAGCGCTTTAGTGGCCATACAAATGAAATGGCATAGGTAGGTTTTGTTTAATTTCTCACCGCGACGTTTATAATCTTTTAACATAAAAGGTCTACCGAAATCGATGCCTACTAGTGAGAACAGACGACTTTGTTGAGAGGGTGGTAAGTCACCCATCATAGGTGGATGTGCATTAGCCTTAAATTTATAGCAAGTTACGCACTTGGATAACCGTGATCTAATAACCGTACGGCCGGAAATAATCTAATATCTTCGTTGCAGAAGAAATTGTAAACTACGCGGTCCCGTGTGAAGATAGGAACGGTGAGAATGATCTATTAAAAACATTGTAAGATGACTAGATTTTGGGAGCACAATTGGATATTTACTGTCCGATGAAGTGTAGAGTTCTTAATTCTACCGCCCACCCTAAGGAGACCTAGGGGATCAATTAAAGGTTTCAACTTTTGTAGATGAGAGGTACACATATTCTCGGACCTTAGAAGATTAAGGTCATGTTCGAAATAGACTTCCTGTTCTAGATGAATGATTCTTGTTAGCGCATGGTCCAGTTCTTGGATGGTGTGTCCGGAATGAGATATAATTTTACTCGAAAAACTGGAGACTCAATTTAGGCAGTTTCTTTTAAAGCGAAGAAGCCAAGCGAAAATTCTCCGCGCCCTTGTTAGCGATGAATAGATTTCAATAAGTGAGGCCGGTTTTAACTCGACATTAAAAACGGTAGTTTTAGGTGGTTGCATTTCTGGTAATTCACTTACGGAAATGATGTTTGACGACGCCAAAGGCCAAACTTCAAGAGGGTTACGAAGCCATGACGGACCGGTAAACCATGATAAGTGAGCTCCTGGACCCAAGGTCAGCACCGTTATCCTCAGATGAGTCGTGATTCCACAATCCGCTCGGCACTCGGTTGAGGATTTGAACCACGCGTTGGCTACGAAGGTCTTTAATAAATGTGGAGGCCTTTGAAGTCAAGAGAGCACAATCGTCGACTCAATAAAAAGAATGACATTTTCAATCTGATAAAGTGTAATGACGACAATATGTATCGAACAAGTTTTGATAGAAGTACCGCGGCGCAAAGTTCTAATCGCGGAATGGTTAAGGGCTTTACTGGAGCGACTTTAGATTTTGCCATCATCAAATGGCTTGAATTATCATTTTTCACTACCAAATATGTCACAGCGGCGTAGCCGAGTTGAGAGGCATCGCAAAATCCGACTAGAATACAGGTACTACTCGCGCTAGTACTGTAATAGCGCGGGATGCGGACGTTTTGAAGCGCGGGGAGTTGTTCCACAAAGCTTTGCCAGGTAGATTCATTATGAGAGGGTACCTCAGCGTCCCAATCTACGTTCGATTTTCACAATTCCTGGATAATTCTTTTCGCAGTAAAGATCGCAGGGGATAACCATCCAAGCGGGTCATAGATTCGGGAAAGCACGGACAAAATATTCCGTTTTGTTAATATAGTATAATATAATATAATAGGATAAAAAATTATCGGCTTTGGGACAAAAATTGATAAACGAAGGAAAGGCTTTTCCAAAACATGTAGGTGTAATTAAACAAATAATAAAATTAATTATTTAAAACACATTTTTATTTGTTTACCACAACTTTATCACATTAATTTTTTTCATGCGTGCTTTTTGCGTCCATGCATGGTATTGAGGGTTTTATCAATGAACTTGATGTAGCAGGTAATACTGTGTTCCCAAGTATTCTTTAAAAGCCCCCGCAGAATACTTTTATTTCATAAAATTTTTGCATTCGTACTCTTATGTCGAACTAAACAAAGGTATCGTTTTCCTTAGGTGTGCTGCGCCTTTGAAAAAGGAAACGATCCCGACTCGACATACCGGGAGCCTCCTCCCTCCGTAGCCAGCCATAGGAACCTGGCACTCCTCCCTGAGAAATGCGGTCGCACCAGACCAGAATTAAGAGTTTACGGAGGACAGAAGACAGGAGTCATCGAATTCCCATGGATGGCTCTCATTTCTACTGTTAAAGGTAGTTAATCGTTTAATTTAGAACAACTGTTTGAGTTTGCCGTTTCACAACAAAATTCTGCAGTGCGCTTCCTTACTGCACAAGAAAACTTTCTGGATTCACTGTGCAAACACCTGCGATCCAGGTATTTGACTTGCTCAACCGTTGTGTTGTGTTTGAAACAAAAAGGTGCGACTCTCAGGGATAATTAAATAACTATTGGTTTACTTTTAAAGCCATGAAGTATATCTTAAATTTCAAAAGTGTGTAGGATTAGGTTAGGTTAGGTAAGGTTATTAAAATTCACATATTTTAAAATGTTTTTTCAAAGCACGCTAATTAAATAATTTAAAACCAATAAAAATATATTCATTAAAATTATATCAAAATGCATTGTTTTACATAGAGTACAATATGTTAACTTATATTAATTAAATGATAGGACATCGAAGTAAAGAATACAAAACAAATTATTCTTATTATTAGAAAAAATAATCTATTTTCGTAATTTCGGCTATTTTATCTCGACGTAGCATAATTATTGTGCAGATCTCCCCAATAACCGGGCTGATGGGAAATTTTGCAGCTAACTATTCTCTAAATATTTTAAATAATTTTTTTTTTTTTTTTAAAAAACACTTTATTTTAATAAAGTAGTATAAAACATTGAGTTATTTTATTTTAAGATATTATGTCTCACCACAACGTGTTTGCTTCGTGTGAAAATGTATTCTCTAAATGTAAAACCACTATCCATATGGAGCTCATATGAATAATGGCGGTTTTGCATCCATACGCCATAAATGAAAAATTTTAATATTATCCAAAATTTGATAATTCAAATATTTTTTTTATTAATACCACACATTTTATACATTATTCAGTATTTCTGAAAAGACTAGCAGCTAAGATTTGCCAAACCTTTTTTCAACTGGGTGCATAATTTCTCACAAATGATTGAAATAGTTTAATGTAATTTAAAATAAAACAAAATTAGAATTCTGTCTTAATTAGTTATATTCAACCTTGATGAAGGCTCAACTCTGAGCCGAAACTATTTGGTGTTTATCCAATGAGTCAAATCAAAAAAAGTGTAATTTTTTAAAAATAAATATATAATGTCTCACAACAATGTGTTTACTTCGTGTGAATGTTTGGTATAATTTGTTCGGTAATCAATCTCAATAAATTGGGAACATTTCTATGAAGTCAATTCTTACCTAAATAGTTCACAATGTTAACCATTGGCGTCGTGTTTGGCTGTTATTAATTTATTATTACTATCAGCACTCTAAAGCAACTTACGAAGACTGAACCAAACAGTATACAATTTCTAAAGTATTTAACAAACTACCCAACAGACTAAAAAATGTATTGTTACATACGTACTACATGTTTAGTTTTATAATATTAAAAAACTGTCAAATGTATAAATTTAAAAAAAGTCACACACTAAAATAATATAATGTCTGGTGTACATTGTTATTAGAAGGTTTTGGGTTCAAGTTCCGGCAGCAGTTTTGTTTTTGAGAAGAAATATTTGATTAATTGATATTAAATATTTGAAGGAAATGTCAGTTCGTTCAGCTGCGGTGGCACCATCATCAGCGAGCGTTACATCCTCACCGCGGCTCACTGCATCACCAATCTTGGGGAAAGGGTCCTCTCAAAAGTCAGAGTGGGAGAGCACGATTACTCCAAGGAGCAAGATTGCTGGTTGCCCTTTCAGTACTGCAATCCGCCTGTGCAGGACTTCTTCATAGGACAGGTCATTCCACATCCTGACTACAACGGCAGCGAGCTAAAAAGCATCCCTCAGTTGCAGAATGACATTGGACTGCTCAGGCTACGAGGAATAATAGACTTTTCGCGAAGTATGTATCATTTATTAACATGTTTGGTTTGCTGTTAAGTTAGACTTGTAAGTTTAGATTAAATACATTTTTTGCACTTCTAATAAATCCATTGACATCCTTCAGGACTCATATCTAGAGCCAGATATTCTAATAAAATATTCATAACATAACCTCTAGTTCCGTGGTCAGTTTTCATGGTAGTTTTTAATTCTGTTTTTAAAGGACAGATATGTGAACATGGAACAAGTGTTGCATCAATATTCTTATTATTATAATAAGCTTAACGCTTGGCTATGACAATAAGACTTACTTGCTGGAGTCCTAGAAAAGTGCTCGAACCGCTGGCCACTAAGTCACTAGGCGAGAGTCATAACCACTACACCAACAAGCCACTCAATAATCTCTATAAATAAATGTTATAATTTTCCCTACCTATATCATATTTTACTCTCCTGTTGCCATTAAAAAGTTATAAGATGTATTCTATTAATATTACAAGTTTTCATTTGTCTTTAGTTTTCTATCAGTTTCGCTGAACTAATTTTTCATCGAATTTCAGATTAGATTATTTGTATTCTATTCTGAATTTCGGTTTTTTCACTTTCATTATCTTTTCGTCCATTTCTGTTTCTTTTGTGGTCATTAGCTCTTTAATTTTTGCTTTCGCAATTTGTGTAATAATTTTAATTCAATTCTTATATAATACATTAATTCTCGTCACCTTAAATACTTTTGCTTTTTTATTAGCACTATTTTTTAATCAATAAAGTTTGATGATAATGATTTTAAATTATAGATAACTCCCAGCCAGTTTGTTTGCCCATCTCCTGGGAGCTGCAAGTTATGAGACTGGACTGGCACACTCTGGTGTTGCCTGGATGGGGACTGACAGATAAGGACGAGGAAGGCAACCTTCTGACAAAAGGCGACCGTCCCAGCAAGGACCTCCTCAAAATCAACGTGCCAGTTGTTACGAACAAAAGGTGCGGACAAATGTACAACAGGTCAGTTCCAGATGGTTAAATGTGTTTATAACCTCAAGTTTTTCGGTATTCACGAATTCATGATGCTCACTTCGGCTTAACATTCGCAAATCTAGATGACTATCGGCTTTAACGTCGCAACCGTAAACCCCTTTCCCACACCCCTTCTCCTACATATCTGTTCAGTTCAAAATCGGCAGAGCCCGTATTATTACCATTATTACCAAATTACCACCAAACATCGACAGACAATTTTCGGAAGCATTTTCATCATCCATCGAGTGATTGTTCCTTATCGTTGAAATTTTTCGTCGGGTTCCGAGCATCATCAGATGTGTGAAAGTGTTGTGAAAAGTGTGTTGAAAAAAGTGTCAGATTGCGGCTGGTACTTCCAGCTTCCTGTTCATCTGATATCATATACAGTTTTCGCAATATCGTTCTTATTTTCCTTCCACCTGCCATCATTTTAATCCTCATTCCCTGTTTGATCTCGGCGACTTCCGTCGGGATCACAAGTGGTTATATAAACAAATTTAGATAATATTTAGATATGTACAAAATTTATAAAAATTAATAAAAATAATGTATTTGCGATAAATATAAAAAATATTAAGATCCGTGACTGACATCACCACCTGGTATCACCTGACTCAGTAAGCGATCGGCGGCCAAAAGCACACATCAAAATTCATTCCGTCGCCCACTCCGAGCCTGTTGTGATGATATTGACTTATTTAAATCGATATTGATGAGAAGCTTATACTGGAATGGTTGTCTACTAAAGTTTATAATAAAGAGAAGCTTCACAACCCGTTAAATATTCTGTAATTATATGTTTGCCGGGTAAGTAGGTGCAGACGAGCCTTTATTGTTCCTGAAACGTAGAGGTATGCCGCGCGTGTGACGCGTGCTTTACCTTTATTTTGACTAAATCGGACGAATCGCAGACGCGGCCTAGCAGCGGATCTGGCCAATGGCCGTCCTGAGATAGTAGACTTTTACTTTTACGCGCAAGTTGGAATAAAAGATGGCGGGAGATAGAGACTATATTTAGCGATACAAATTTGAGAGCGGCCCTTGATTTTGCAGCCTTGAAATCGGCCGGAGGCCTTGTCGAAGGAAGTCCGAAATAAGGAAGATAATTTAACAGGACCGAGGAAAAAGTCGGAGGTTTATAATAATTCAAAGGAGATTTGGAACAGTGAACACTTGTTAAAACAGATAAGCATTTCCAATATTATTTATTTCTATTACCTTTTATGTGTATTCAATTTGGAGCTCTTTTGGATCGAAACAAATTTTGATACATGCTGTGATTTGTTTCGTTACGTATTTTGGACCTAGGGATAATTATTACTATACGCGCATCAGATTTAATATATAATAAATCGTAATTTTGCGGCTGTGATAATCCAGCCGGCGATCTTTCATAATACTTATGTAATTTTCAAATACGTCGCGGCCCAAACGGACAATCATTTAAATTGATATTCATATATTACCAAAGATATAAACGCTTTAAAATGGATTTTTTTACTATCGAAGTGTGTTTATTTTGTGGGACTTGAGATTTGGAGTAGTTGTGTGTATGTAATGTCGCGATTGCTTGTCTGATCTTGATTAAATTTGTACGAGAGTTTCTTCCAAACGGATGTATCTTTATGCAAAGGAATTTTTGTATTATCGATACTGGCGATTGAATACACGGATTTCTGTATGATTTGCCTAGTAGAAATATGATAATTATTGTATTGCATAAGTAGCGTGCAATCCGGTCTTCAGCTAAGGATCACATTTATATTATCTATTACGGTTAATTATTTTTACTATCAAAATGTATTATTTTGGGAATATTTGAGATCGGGGTAATTAAGTGTAATTGATATCACGATTGTCAGTGTGATATAAATTCAAATCATACGAGAAATTTCCTCCAAATAATATATTTTAAAATGCACCTGGATTTTATACTTATTTTATTGTAACATAAATATATAGTTTATTAGACTCGTTAGATGTTTATATTACGTATCATTAGGCAATCGTTTTAAACACTGCTCCTATAAAGACGTATTTCGAATAGTATATATTGTATCTATTTAGATTTAGTCGCATTTATTATTTCTAGTAAGAGTTTTGTATTGGTGCTAGGCTTCATTATGAGGCGAGTATAGTACATATTCATAGCTCCTTTATAATAGGTATTTTTGCCGCTTAAGAGGTAACACGACCGTACGCGTGATACAGGTTCGGATCGTGCGAAAGGTTTCTTCCAAGCTGAGTGTTATAGCGCACGGGAGATCGGGCGGTTTTACTGGGGAATCTAAAATGGTTCAATTTGTCCAATAATTATACTTTGAATTCGACATATATTACACAATATATTGAAATTAGGGAGGTCTGCTTTCTGGATAGAAAGATAGGAGGCTTTCTAGATAGAAGCGGATATTTTACCGACTTCATAAGGACAGATAGGAGGTTTATTATTATTCTCGGGGTTCTCGTATGCATTGCTATACATTGATTAATATTGGGATGTATCGTAATTCAATATTTATTTAAACTAAAGGCAAAAGGGGTCGCGTTTAATATTTATTATTCCGGATTTAAAAGGAGATTTGGAACAGTATGAAAATAAATAAAATTAAAATATTATTAGTTATTTAGAATAGCGTTTTACTTGATAAAATTGCAGAGGATGTTTACGAGTGTCGGATTTTAATGTTTGTGCAATATGGTTTGCGCTAAAATTTATTCTGCTTCGAATACAAGATATTATTTGCAGGTCAGCATGGCATATGAATAAAAATTGTAATACTACCGCCATCGAGCGAACTCAAACACAACTGTAATAATAATTACCTTTCGATATATTGCTACGCCTTTTAATAATACATGGTTGCATTTTATAGTGATTGTCAGACGTACGTATTTAGGGAGAAGGGTTTGTTCAGGGGTAGTTAACCTTCGGTCTTCCGTAATCGCGATAGTTGTTCATATGACATTGTTTTATTTATTCATTCAATATTAGATAGTTGAAATATTTCTTTTCAACAATTTTCATTATCGTGGGTCGTTTGCGGTTTGTTCAGGGGTAGTTAACCTTCAGTCTTCCGTAATCGCGATAGTTATTTATATGACATTGTTTTAGTTTATTCATTCAATATAAATAATATCATATTTTTACGGGTCACCATAGATATTTACTTATATGACAGATTGTTTTGTTTTATTCATTTAATATAAATAATATCATATTTTTACGGGTCACCATAGTTAGTTACTTATATGACAGATTGTTTTGTTTTATTTATTTAATATAAATAATATAATATTTTTACGAGTTACCGTAGTTAATTACCTATATGATTTTATTATTGTGAGTGATGCAACGAATACTACTTTCACGAATACGATTGTCAAGCCTACTATTTGGTGAATACGAATGCGAATATTTCCACCAGTCGGCGGGACGCAAACACACTCGTAATTATATTGTTTATGTCTGCATGTGATATCACTATGCGGCGTAGATGAACTAGTTTGAAGGGGTTTATGTTCTGTATGTGCTCGGCGTAGAGGGAATAGTCTTCTTGTTCCTAGGATCTAATACAGTTTTACAGGTGCTGATATTAAAATATATATATAAGGAAAACACTATTTTGGGAATCATTAACTGGATGACAGATATTGAAGCACACATACACACAAGGAGGACGTTATGTTAAATACTGAACTAAATATGACTGGAAAGTTGTTATTGGAAAACACAGTCGCTACTACGGAATATGGACAGTTTGCAGAGACCTTAAACGTCTGTCAGCTAAGGACATTTTACTATTACTATTCTTTCGCCTTTGTGCATAACCTTGGATGAACTAGATTGAAGGGGTTTATGTTCTGCATGTGCTCGGCGTAGAGGGAATAGTCTTTTTGTTTCTAGGATCTAATACAGTTTTACAGGTGCTGATATTAAAATATATATACAAGGAAAACACTAATTTGGGAACCATTAACTGGATGACAGATATTGAAGCACACGTACACACAAAGAGGACGTTATGTTTAATACATGACTGGAAAGTTGTTATTGGAAAACACAGGCGCTACTAGAGGATATGGACAGTTTGCAGAGAACTTCAACTTCTGTCAGCTAAGGACCTTTTACTATTACTATTCTTTCGCCTTTTTGTATAACCGTGGATGAACTAGATTGAAGGGGCTTATGTTCTGTATGTGCTCGGCGTAGAGGGAATAGTCTTTTTGTTTCTAGGATTCTATACAGTTTTACAGGTGCTGATATTAAAATAAATATACAAGGAAAACACTATTTTGGGAATCATTAACTGGATAGCAGATATTGTAGTACACACACACAAGGATGATGTTATTTTAAATACATGACTGTAAAGCTGTTATTGGAAAACACATACAAGGAGAACAACATTTGAAGGCGTTACTAGAGGATATGGACAGTTTGCAGAGAACTTCAAGCCGTAGCCTCTCTATTATAAAATAGAGAGGCTACGGCTCAAGAATATGCGGTTGTTTCCTATAGCTCGGCGTCGAGAACTCACCCGTAACACTTCAAGTTTGTGTTTACTGGGGTATTATGCCGTGTTGTTACGACCTTTCGGGCCGACGTTTCGGATCCCATTGCAGGGTCCATCATCAGGGCTGATGTGTTGTCTTGAATGTTGGTGTTGTGGTTAAGTATCAGCTTGCAATACCGTGCCGAAGTCATGATGTGTTTGTATTGTGTTGTATGTATGATTCATCTGTTGTCTGATCACTATCTCTGCGGAATCTGCGACGAGAATGACTTTGAAGCGCCGGATACCAAGATGTTTTTAATTTGAGACCATCATCTCTATTAATATTTATCGGGTGCTTGTAAATTTCTAGTGCTTCCTTGATAAGACGCGTATGGTGGCTCTTCGGCTTTCCAAGGATTTTTGGTTCGAATGCAAAATGATGGCCGGTATCCAGAAAATGTTCAGCCGGTGCTGATTTTTCTGGATGACCGAATTTGCATGCCCGTTTGTGCTCGTTGACCCTTTTGGAAATTGTACGCGCCGTTTGTCCCACGTATACTTTATCGCAGTCTTGACAATCGAGTCTATACACACCGTCTATTTCTAAGCGATCTCGATCGCTGATCTCAACAAATCCTTTATTTTTGAGTTGGTACCAAAGACTGTCTTAATGTCTCTTTCCTTGAGAGCTCTGGCAATTCTATCTGTAACGCTTTGGACAAAAGGTAGAAAGGCGATGCCTTTGCACTCAGGTTCTGTATGTTTTTCAGGGCGAACAGACCTCTTCTTATGACGCATTGTATCTGTCGCTTCTGGTAATCATTGCCTTCCAGTGCGTCGCTGAGTGTTATCATTTCTTCCTGTAGATATTCATCTTGGCATATCCTTTTGGCCCTCGTGGCCAAAGTGTTGATGAGACTTCTTTTCTGAGCAGGATGATGGTGGGAATTCGCATGTAGATAACGGTTCGTATGCGTAGGCTTCCTATAAACTCTGTGTCCGAAACTCCCATCGGCTTTCTTTTTTATTTGAACATCAAGAAAAGGCAGCACGTTGTCTTTCTCTATCTCCATGGTGAACTTCAGGTTCTTATGTAGTGAATTAAGGTGTCCCAAAAAATCACCTAGTTTGTCTTCACAATGCGGCCAGATTGCAAACACGTCATCGACGTATCTCCACCAGACCTTCGGAGTAAAGAGTGCTGTGTCCAGTGCTGTTTCTTCGAATTTTTCCATAAAAAAGTTAGCAATCACCGGAGAAAGTGGATTACCCATCGCTACGCCTTCCACTTGTTGGAAGAGCTCACCTTGGAAAGAAAAGTATCCACTCGTCAGGCAGTGCTCAAACAGTGCGCAGATGTCTTCATCATAAATTTCTGCCAACAGACTCATAGCGTCGTCCACAGGCACATTAGTGAAGAGGGATATGACGTCAAAACTGACTAGTATATCACCCCTTTCACTCTTTATTTCTTTTAGCATATTGACGAAGTGTGCTGAGTCTTTCACCCATGAGGACGTCTTCCCCGTCTGCATCTGTAGGAGACCGGCCAAATATTGGGACAGCTTGTATGTTGGCGCTCCTATTGCGCTCACAATTGGTCTTAGTGGCACTCCATCCTTATGTATTTTGGGAAGCCCGTAGATTGCTGGTGTTTTTGACGCTTGCACAAATAGTTTGAAATGCAAATCGGCTGGAATACTGGAAGCTTTGACCAGCTCCCTAGTTTTTCTGTCGATTCTATCTGTTGGATTCTTCTTGATTTTCTTATAAATGCTGCTTTCCAAAAGTCCCCGCATCTTCGCTATGTAGTCTACTTGGTCCAAAATCACTGTGGCATTGCCTTTGTCTGCTGGAAGAATCATGATCTCTTCGTTTGCGCGAAGGCTCTTTATAGCTGCGTGTTCCTCTTTGGATATATTGGGACGCGGAGGCTTAGCCTTTCTTAATATAGCGCATGTATCCTGTCTAATTTCTTCTGCGATGGCCACTGGAATCTTGCGCAATGCCGTTTCTACGCCGCAGATTATGTCGTCAACTGGAATGCTTTTTGGTGCTATGGCGAAATTCAAACCTTTAGCTAAAACTGATATCGCGGCCTTGTCCAATGAAAGGCTGGATAAATTTTTGACCACTTTGGTAGAATCCAGCTCCTTAGTTGAGCTTTTCTTATGTCGGCTGAGTGACTCAAATTTCCGTTTTTGCCGAGTCTCCACCAATTGTTTGTTTCGCCACGCTTGCATTGACGTCATTTTGTCCACTTTCGTCCAATCTTCGTAATTCAATGTACCACTCAGGCTCAGGTGCAGGTCAAAGAGAATTCTTGTTATTTTGTCCAATTCCAGGCGGATGTTGCACACTCGTTCTCTCAAAAGGGCAGCTTCAGTTCTTTGGAATATTCTCTCAGCCTTCTCCGTGTGGATGTGTCTTCGCAATTTGATGAATGATGGTGTCACCGACTGTGCTTTACAGCGTTGTAAAAAAGCTAAGTTGCTTAGAAGCTTTTCTTTTTTACTCCTTAAGCTCTCCAGCCGGCGTGTAGATAAATAAACTTCCTCCCCATAGAGGTTGGTTAAGAATGTTCTTAGGTTTTCACGGCCACTCAGAATCTTCAAGTTTGTGTTTACTGGGGTATTATGCCGTGTTGTTACGACCTTTCGGGCCGACGTTTCGGATCCCATTGCAGGGTCCATCATCAGGGCTGATGTGTTGTCTTGAATGTTGGTGTTGTGGTTAAGTATCAGCTTGCAATACCGTGCCGAAGTCATGATGTGTTTGTATTGTGTTGTATGTATGATTCATCTGTTGTCTGATCACTATCTCTGCGGAGTCTGCGACGAGAATGACTTTGAAGCGCCGGATACCAAGATGTTTTTAACTTTGAGACCATCATCTCTATTAAGTTTATCGGATGCTGTCGATTTCTAGTGCTTCCTTGATAAGACGGCATTGGTGAATCTTAGGCTTTCCAAGAATTTTGGATTCGAATGCAAAATGATGGCCGGTATCCAGAAAATGCTCAGCCAGTGTGATTTTTGGATGACCGAGTTGCATGCCCGTTTGTGCTCGTTGACCCTTTTGGAAATGGTACGCGCCGTTTGCCCCACGTATACTTTATCGCAGTCTTGACAATCGAGTCTATACACACCGTCCGTTTCTAAGCGATCTCGATCCTTTGCTGATCTCAACATATCTTTAATTTTGAGGTTGGCACCAAAAACTGTCTTAATGTCTCTTTTCTTGAGAGCTCTGGCAATTCTGTCTGTAACGCTTTGGACAAAAGGCAGAAAGGCGATGCCTTTGCACTCAGGTTCTGTATGTTTTTCAGGGCGAACAGACCTCGTACTTATGACGCGTTGTATCTGTCGCTTCTGGTAACCATTGCCTTCTAGTGCGTCGCTGAGCCCTGATGATGGAACACATCAGCCCTGATGATGGACCCTGCAATGGGATCCGAAACGTCGGCCCGAAAGGTCGTAACAACACGGCATAATACCCCAGTTAACACAAACTTGAAGATTCTGAGTGGCCGTGAAAACCTAAGAACATTCTTAACCAACCTCTATGGGGAGGAAGTTTATTTATCTACACGCCGGCTGGAGAGCTTAAGGAGTAAAAAAGAAAAGCTTCTAAGCAACTTAGCTTTTTTACAACGCTGTAAAGCACAGTCGGTGACACCATCATTCATCAAATTGCGAAGACACATCCACACGGAGAAGGCTGAGAGAATATTCCAAAGAACTGAAGCTGCCCTTTTGAGAGAACGAGTGTGCAACATCCGCCTGGAATTGGACAAAATAACAAGAATTCTCTTTGACCTGCACCTGAGCCTGAGTGGTACATTGAATTACGAAGATTGGACGAAAGTGGACAAAATGACGTCAATGCAAGCGTGGCGAAACAAACAATTGGTGGAGACTCGGCAAAAACGGAAATTTGAGTCACTCAGCCGACATAAGAAAAGCTCAACTAAGGAGCTGGATTCTACCAAAGTGGTCAAAAATTTATCCAGCCTTTCATTGGACAAGGCCGCGATATCAGTTTTAGCTAAAGGTTTGAATTTCGCCATAGCACCAAAAAGCATTCCAGTTGACGACATAATCTGCGGCGTAGAAGCGGCATTGCGCAAGATTCCAGTGGCCATCGCAGAAGAAATTAGACAGGATACATGCGCTATATTAAGAAAGGCTAAGCCTCCGCGTCCCAATATATCCAAAGAGGAACACGCAGCTATAAAGAGCCTTCGCGCAAACGAAGAGATCCTGATTCTTCCAGCAGACAAAGGCAATGCCACAGTGATTTTGGACCAAGTAGACTACATAGCGAAGATGCGGGGACTTTTGGAAAGCAGCACTTATAAGAAAATCAAGAAGAATCCAACGGATAGAATCGACAGAAAAACTAGGGAGCTGGTTAAAGCTTCCAGTATTCCAGCCGATTTGCATTTCAAACTATTTGTGCAAGCGTCTAAAACACCAGCAATCTACGGGCTTCCCAAAATACATAAGGATGGAGTGCCACTAAGACCAATTGTGAGCGCAATAGGAGCGCCAACATATAAGCTGTCACAATATTTGGCCGGTCTCCTACAGATGCAGACGGGGAAGACGTCCTCATGGGTGAAAGACTCAGCACACTTCGTCAATATGCTAAAAGAAATAAAGTGTGGAAGGGGTGATATACTAGTCAGTTTTGACGTCATATCCCTCTTCACTAATGTGCCTGTGGACGACACTATGAGTCTGTTGGAAGAAATTTATGATGAAGACATCTGCGCACTGTTTGAACACTGCCTGACGAGTGGTTACTTTTCTTTCCAAGGTGAGCTCTTCCAACAAGTGGAAGGCGTAGCGATGGGTAACCCACTTTCTCCGGTGATTGCTAACTTTTTTATGGAGAAATTCGAAGAAACAGCACTGGACACAGCATCCTTGACTCCGAAGGTCTGGTGGAGATACGTCGATGACGTGTTTGCAATCTGGCCGCATGGTGAAGACAAACTAGGTGATTTTTTGGGACACCTTAATTCACTACATAAGAACCTGAAGTTCACCATGGAGATAGAGAAAGACAACGTGCTGCCTTTTCTTGATGTTGAAATAAAAAAGAAAGCCGATGGGAGTTTCGGACACAGAGTTTATAGGAAGCCTACACATACCAACCGTTATCTACATGCGAACTCCCACCATCATCCTGCTCAAAAAAGAGGTCTCATCAACACTTTGGCCACGAGGGCCAAAAGGATATGCCAAGATGAATATCTACAGGAGGAAATGATAACACTCAGCGACGCACTGGAAGGCAATGGTTACCAGAAGCGACAGATACAACGCGTCATAAGTACGAGGTCTGTTCGCCCTGAAAAACATACAGAACCTGAGTGCAAAGGCATCGCCTTTCTGCCTTTTGTCCAAAGCGTTACAGACAGAATTGCCAGAGCTCTCAAGAAAAGAGACATTAAGACAGTTTTTGGTGCCAACTTCAAAATTAAAGATATGTTGAGATCAGCAAAGGATCGAGATCGCTTAGAAACGGACGGTGTGTATAGACTCGATTGTCAAGACTGCGATAAAGTATACGTGGGGCAAACGGCGCGTACCATTTCCAAAAGGGTCAACGAGCACAAACGGGCATGCAAACTCGGTCATCCAGAAAAATCAGCACTGGCTGAGCATTTTCTGGATACCGGCCATCATTTTGCATTCGAACCGAAAATCCTTGGAAAGCCTAAGAGTCACCATGCGCGTCTTATCAAGGAAGCACTAGAAATCTACAAGCATCCGATAAACATTAATAGAGATGATGGTCTCAAATTAAAAACATCTTGGTATCCGGCGCTTCAAAGTCATTCTCGTCGCAGACTCCGCAGAGATAGTGATCAGACAACAGATGAATCATACATACAACACAATACAATCACATCATGACTTCGGCACGGTATTGCAAGCCGATACTTAACCACAACACCAACATTCAAGACAACACATCAGCCCTGATGATGGACCCTGCAATGGGATCCGAAACGTCGGCCCGAAAGGTCGTAACAACACGGCATAATACCCCAGTTAACACAAACTTGAAGATTCTGAGTGGCCGTGAAAACCTAAGAACATAGGTAGATACTATGATTTTTCATTTCAAAACACTTTTTTTAAACGTCAATTTATTAAAAATGTAGATACATTGTAATTTCGAAGGTTGTACTTAACAAAATGTATCCGAGTATCCAATTTCTTTAGTTGCATACTCAGATTAGTCCGTGCGATAAACTAAACTATTGTTGGTGTAATAGTTTAGCTCATTGTTACATGGGGTGTGTATGTCATCAAGGGAGGATAAACTAGGGGTTTGTTTGCAGAGGGTAGATTAGACATTGTGACGACAGTGCTATTATGAAACTGGCCATCTGCAAACAGATAACATCTGGGGTTTTTTTGTTATTAAAAAGTAGACTACTTTAAAAAATATTTATTATTGAAATAATAAAATTAAAATTACTGTAGTAATAATATCTCAAGATTTTTTCGGATATCAATATGATTTTCAAAAGACCGATAGACTGCCCTTAAATGTGCCAGTCTGATTAAATCATCAAATTTACAATTGACAGAGAAAAGTGGAAAACACTTTGGTAGGCTTTCTTCTCTGAAGATATCATTAAAAAAGCATTCAAAAATATATTATCACGAAATTTTATAATCGAGAAGAACTGCACTCGGTCGAGAGTTACGGAGCAGTTTGAATTATTTTAGAATGTTATAGAAAGGTCTGGAAGCCGGTCGAGTATGCGGGTATGTACCAGAAGCTTCGGAAATTCGGATCCTTACGTAATCGTAACAGCGAGCGAATTTATAGAAACGGGCGACAATATAGCGAACTGCGAACTCGTTCGATAGACAACGAAGTGAAGTGATGAGTGGAACTGGAATATAGTGCGAATTCAAGAATGGTGGTCCAACAAAAGTTTGTGTCCAATGACTTTGTTTACTAATAAAAGCTTAATTGTTTACAAGCATTCCATTTGGATCCCACCGTAGCGAAGTTATTACAATGTCTAATCTCCAAGCTCGTACATTGACAACAATTCGTAAATTTTTTCAACATTTTAAAGTAGAAATGTACGCATGATAGATCTAGACACAATAGAATTAGTTTAAATGTGAATATTGTATTTCCGCGAAGTAAATGGCAACATTTAACAAAAGTAAAAACCTTTTTTGGGTTGTTTAGTGCGTGTTTATTCACCAAACAAGTTGGGTGGAAGTAATGTTAAGAAATAGGCACCTAGGCACTTGCTTTGTCAGTGTCATTCGGTAAATGTCTGCGGAAGTCGCGCAACATTTCTAATTAATATGATTACGTACAATTATGTATCAGCATCCCGTGAGTGTAATTTAAAAGAATGTAAAATTTCTACACAATTTATTTGTAATTACCAAGTCTAAATAAAGTGACAGATAAATCTAATAAACATGGCATTATATAAGCAGGTCGATGTGTACAGATTGGTTAAACCATTAATTTGTATAAATATTTTAATTTTATTATTTTATACAAATGTTTTGGTCATCACCTGAAGGTAGAAAAAACATTTTTCAAGAAACCCTTATGATGTAGAATGATAACCCTTCGTTCCGAGAATTAGTTCGAATGTTCAATTTGTTCTTGTATTTAACATCCAACATAGTTGTCAAATAACGACTGCAGATCGATTTATTGGTCATAGCACTTCAAAGATGTGTAACGTACCGACACAGGTCGAAAAGTTTTTATGCGAGAAAGAGACAAGGTTATATGACCGCTTCACTATGTAGTACTTACTATAATGCAACACACATACAGTAATGCAACAACGCGCTTGAAGTGCGGTGTTGTTGTTTTAAATTTAATGTAAATAAAGCTCATTGATAATTATGATTATTATTTAATCATTTTTAAAATTTTCCAAAAATGTGGTATTCCATTATATTAATGTAATAAAATATAACGTTCAATTTTAACAAGAATTTATTTTTTCTCCACCTTCTATTTTCAGGTGATTTCAGCGTTTACGGAGTCATTAATATTATTAAGATGCGATTAATATTATTTAATTCCATATCCATCAAATAAATAAACGTTTCACAAATATGTGTACTGTTATAATTGTTACAATAAAATTATAGTTGCAACAGATTGGTCAATATCGACTGTAGCTTAGAGTATGCTTGTATATACTCTAAGGACTGTAGAGTGCCATGAGTAAAAAATCATCCTTACCTACCTTAAATAGTCTATTAAAATACACGGGTATTACGCAAGATGAGATTAAGAATAAAACAGTGCTCACCTCGATCGACAATCTTCCCGAACAGGTTCTTCCCCCTGAGGAAGTTCCTCGTGGAGCAGTTCCACCTCCTGTTCCTGAACTGAAACTGGCACTCGGCGATGGCCTGGTTGGCCCCCTTGGCCACGGCCGTCAGCACGCCCGGGTTCTCCCGCGCCAGCCGCCGCTGCTTCCTCCTCAGGGTGTGCTGGACCGTGGGGTCCGTGTACAGCACCCCGGGCGGCGCGGACAGGGGAGACAGGTTGTTCGGCTCGCCGGCCTTCGCGATCCCCCTGGTGAAAACGCAACGTCCAACATGAAACTCTTTCAAAATGACTGTATTCTTTATTTCTGTTTGCGTGCTACCCAACCCAACAAACCCAACAGATGCAGAAAGGGATGGAAAGTGAAAGTTAAACTTTGATCAATAATAAACCCACGGGATGATTTGCTGAGAGGAACTGGTAAGGAAGTAGACACTTCCATAACAGTTCCGGGACAGGGTGGGTCTCCGCCCCTTTGTGCTTCTTTTATGCGTGCTACCGAAAAATAAATTATGTACCTTGTACTTTTTTTTTTAATAATCAGTAATGGAAAAACATAATTCTCTGTTTGACAATGTCACGCCACCAGATACTGCGAATGATGATGACGTTTAAAAAAGTTTAAAAAAAACATTGCTTAATTCTCTATTTTACAATGTCACCGTTTCGTATCGTTAGTGACAGACATTGTTGCATAGAGAATTATGTATTTTTTGCTTTTGCTTTTTAGACTTTTTTCACACCTCGTCATTTTTTGTGCCATCTGGAAGCTGTAATGACGGACATTTTTGCGTAGAAAATTATGCTTTACGATAAGAAATTTTTGATTTACGAAATAAAATAAAATTTCTAACATTTTTCGTAAAAACAGAGAATATTCAAATAGCTTTCTAGAAGAGAATTATGTGTTTTGATTTATATACCACTAGGACATAAAAATAGACAATTAATGTAAAGCTGAAAATCAAACAAAGAGTTCGCCATTTCTAACGGGTTATAGCTAGTAATATCACATTAACTTCAGATTTTTGACTCGTAGAGGTAAGAAATAGGAATATGAAATTTGATGCGTAACAAACGTAGCAAAAAAAATTTTTGCCCCACAGTAGAATTTACAAATTTTAACCATGAAATTTACTTATCGTTGTTTATAAATTATATCACGAAATTAGTTACGATCGAAGATGTAAACAAAAGTAAGGAAAACACAAAACTTATACGTCTATATATTTTTTAATTCAAACTCTTTGGAGAAAAACTAGGTATGATCTATTATGTTAGATATGCATCTGTTGTGAGAAATAACAGGTTACCTTTACATACTAAATAGTACATCAACATTGTTCGTAATATTTTATTTAAAAAAATGTTTATTTTAAAAATTATTCTTCGATCGCCCACTCACTCCCTGTATCCCGCTGGGCCTATCCGCCCCTGATTTCAATACTGGTATTTGCTTGGAAAGCCGTCTTATTAGAAAGCTGTTTCGTACTAAAATTAATGCCACAACGTCAGTCTCCATAGTAAAACAGCTACAATAATATTTATATGAAATAAATAGGTATTGTATTAAAAGAGAAAACTTCGGGAAAAAGGCACACAAAAAAGTGATTTCGTTAAGCAACATGAATGGATTTCACCCATGAAAAGTTCTCACGGCAGTTGACTGGCTACACGACACATTCCGGTGTTCCTGGAACCGAATGTTGACACGGACTACACGACAATCCTATCATCGCTCGTCCGATGCATTCCGTATTATTTCCTCTCTTAAAACAAAAGTTGAAGAGTCAATATTAATATTTTTTATCTTTATCGTTCCCCGGCACACCGGGTCTCGCCTTTGTTTGTCTTTACTCATGCAGGAATCTATAGATAGCGAAACACAAGCCTCCATCCGAGGTGTGTCTTTTTCTATGTAGAGCAAATATTGCCCACTCGAAGAGGCCTTTTCTTTCTCGACAACGTCTACCTTAACCGAGTCTTGGTAGGGTGTCATGTTTAACAATCCGTATAAATATTGGACTCCACTAACTATGTTTGTTATTTTGACATATTTAGTGCCTGGCTTATCTTCGAGTACACTCCGTCTGGAGCTTGTGTCCGAAGAATGTTTACTCCTTCATTCGTAAGCAAGCGTTGAACTTGCATCAAATCCTTGGACTGCTCCAGGAATTCTATTAACACTGATGTATAATACGAATTAGAGGAGTCGAATTTCAAATCATTGAAAATTTTTAAATATAAGAAGTGTACAAATCAATGAATTATTAAACGCGTAATATTCTTTGTTAAGCTTTTTATATACCTATTTTCATATTTGTTTTGTTTTATATTGTGGTCAACTTTACGGGGGATAGAGAATTTAATTCCGGAGTCTCGCATCCCATCCTAGTTTGCCGTATTTAATAATCCTAGGATTATTAACTTCGGGATTAAAATATTGGATTCATTTCGGGACATCAAAATTAGATCAAGCTTAAAAAGTGAAACATATTTGCTGTGATTTCAGGCACTTATTTTCAATAATAAAATTTTCCACATTCAAATTGTTATTTTTCTAACAATTAATTATTGTATTAAATAATTATATTGCATTTGTTCTTACTAGCCTTTTTTATAAATGAAATATTAAGGGATCATCATAATAGAATCAGACTTAAGATTAGATTGTGCAGTCCGAGCTATGAAAAGAAATTGCTTAACCATTATCTGATTATACACACATTTATATAAACTATCACTGGAGATAAATAATATAATTTAGGTACTTAGATAGATGTTTGACATTCGTTTATGTGATGCGCTAGTATAAAATAACAAAATCAAAATATGTTTTCAATTCAATTAAATTTCGTTTTAAAATACAAAAAAAAAAAACTGAAGCAGTAGGTACAACAGGTGGTTAAATAGAACCCAGCATTAATCTTTTGGTCAATATTGAATATCCTTTTGAAACTCAAAATATGTGTATTTTTCCTGCTATACAAACATACCTACGAGGGTCACGGATGACACACTTCCTTGCTATATTTTACATTTTAGTAGTTTTGGTGACATGCAAGTAATTTCCTGGTAGTACTATCGAAGTACTCGTTGCACACTTCTATAAATATAGCAAATACAAAGTGATCATTTGGTGATAGATAATTAAATATATATCTCTTTAATCAATATCGAAATGAATACAAAGTCAAGCGCCCTTTAAGACGCTGTGTGAGTTTAGTTTTTTTTTCAAGGTTTGTAAATAAAATTGCGAAAAACTAGGGAAAATTTGCTCGCTTTAAATTGTACATTATTTTAATCGAAACCTATCTAATCATTTTCTTGGTGTAATTAAATTAATATTCTGTGATTAACATAATCCAAGATTATCCTTTAACAATAAAGAATGTAGTAATGCATTTTTAATAGGTAATAATTGATTCAGAAACATTTTACGAGTAGATTAATATTTAAAAAAAATATTGATTGTATTATTTGTATGAATCTACTTAGGTATATTAAGTCATAGGTAACATACAAATAATACAATCGATATTTTTTAACTAATGTTTAATTAATTAAGGATAATTTATAGAAGTCTCACAGAGACGATGCTATTTATATATGAGAAAAGTGGATGGGAGTCTCTTTTACGACGGCTCAGGGCTTACAACCTGTATGAGCTGGCTTAAGTGATGACAACATTCAGCAATTCCATCGTAAGAACTTACACACCATTCATCCTCTGTGGACCAAATCCAGTAACTGTGTTCTTATAACATACTTTCATATAAAAATATTGTTAAAATAAATAATGTTTGTTTGTCAGTACATTAGGTATAACTTATTGAAAGCCTTGTTAATGTATTGTAAAAAATAATTGAAACCTTCCAATGCATGCTTAGGTGGGTCGCTTATTTATTTATTGAATTTTAATCTATTCGCTGGTTTTATTATTTATAAATTAATATGAAAAACTTTTTTACAGTCGTATACAAACACGAACATTAAAAAGCTTTAAAATCGTTCCACGTTGACAGATCAAGTTCTCGAAATTGGGTTTCGATATGAAGTCATTTTACTTTTCATTATCTCAATGGTCAAAATTAAAATAAAATATCTCGAAACGGACCCGTAATTTTGGGAGCGAACCTCCCACTCGGTGGCTGAGCATTAAGATTCGGTGAGAAATTAAAGTTTTATACGCTCCGGACCCCATCTTTAAAGTGGTGATTATTGTACCAGTAATATGTCTTCAGATAACACCGCATTCCTCCAAACGAACCTTTTCCAATTAAAACGACAATATCATACCCGGCCCAGAGGCGTAACGCCGCAGAAGACCGCGCGCGCCACGAGACTTGCGACCCTTTCACCCCGCGCCAGAGTGATATAATAAAATATCTTTTGATATTCGGAAAGGATCTGTTAACAATCAGCAAACGGATACTTTACTCAGAGGACTCGGGGCCATTATTCTGAACAATCTTATCTCGCTCGGCCATGTAAGGCTATTAGTTAAACCTTAATAGATATAAAGGGTTTTTTTGTTAAGTGATCCGACATCCTTTATCTAAAGGTGGTTCATTATGTATGCAACAAAGCCGCAAGAAGGCAATGTTATACTAAATATTTTTGTTACATTTTTTTACTCGACTCTAGAAGCGTGCACGTTAGACAATTGATTTCCGTAGCAAAAATACATCAACGATTGGTTAATTACAAAACCTGATAAATTTTCTTAAAAAAATGTTTGATATAAAAATTTAGTATACCAAAAATTAATTAATTTAATATTAATTAATTTTTGGTAAACTAATCATTAATCTCATTATCAATTTTATTAATATTTTGTTATTATCTATACAGTTAAATAGGTACCTACACATATTGTACGGCCCCTACGTAAACTCGTTTTTTACTTTTTTGTTCATATACGAAATTTAAAAATATATATTTCTGCTTTTTTCAGTAAAGAAACAGACGTAAAAGCGGAAAAAAAGGCTCATTTTATAAGCAAGGCAAATTTCAAACAGCTCTCCTGTAAAATTGCTTTTTTGTAGCTGTATTAATTTGGGTAAGGACCTTAGATGTGTACCTAACTGCAAAGATAACAACACTTAGCCTTGCGGTCAAGAAGGCTACATCAATTTAAGTGTAAAAAAATTAATTCATAAAAAAGCATTCAGACGCTTTAGCAGAGAGTAAATTGGATCATATCGCAGGCGGCGGGGGACGTCCGCGTAGCGTCACTAGCGCCTCCGTGACGCGATGTCGGCAGCGAGGCTGTACGTGCCGGGGTCACGGGTCGCGCGGGCTGTACGTGCACGGGTCACGGGTCGCGCCCGCGTCCCGCGTGAGAATTCGTCGCAATCGGTGGCCATCTGCGGAGACCTGCGACAAGTCGTGACGGGGAGATTCGCACCGCGGACCGACAGTACGGCGGCTGGCTTTGACGGCGATAGCATCCACGACGATAGGAAGTGGAGCGTGGAAGGTAATAGTTCTCGCGGATCTCGCCAGATAAGCGGAAGTGCGTGGTCTCCGCTGTACCTGCAAGATTAATGTGTGTCCACAAATTGTGTTGACCTCAGCAGGTATTTTTAGACCCTTGCTTTTCAGAATTTTCTTACTAAAACAGCGCTCAGATATTACGTTTTATTATAATGCATTTCAGGTTTAGAGAAATATTAAGATAAACATTTCAAATTATTAATGACATCGACTACGGATTAAAATCATATTGATACACAGGCAATTCAATTTCTGTGTGTATCATTTTCTGCCGGCTAATACAATAATATAATAGTACACCCACGTACTAGGCGCACTTATTGTCTCGTTTAGCACACTTTTAAACTCTGTTAGGGGTAAACTTATGAGGTGACACATTTACCCTCATGCATGCGCGTATGCGTGCACATACACACACTTTCACACATCAACTTACCATCTGACTAGGTACTTGAATTACTACCTAACCTACACATATTTAGGGTTTCTAGTAATAAGCCACAGGCTCTGTCTAGGCTGTAAGAAAACCTGATAACAAAAAATTAAATTAAATAAAAAATGCTTCTAAAACATACAAACGTAAATTCAAAAGCAGCTATCAATAATTGTAGAATTGTCTACTACTACTACCAGATGATCACTTTCAGTGTCGGTTTTCTTTTTACTTCGTATACAGTTTGACTCGTCAAATTAAAACTTGACCAATGCACATAACAGTTATTTTTCAATACAAATGCCGACATCACAACGTGCACAAATTCGACAGTGCCGAAACACTTATATAAATATCACATGTTTTTGTGCCTACTTTATTCAGCATTGCACGGTGTGCGCTTACTTTCGTTGGGACGAAAATGAGAGCGACCTGGCGAGAGAATTCTGTAGCGCGGTATTTATTACGAATCGGCCGAGAAAAATGTTTGTCTCCATATTGAAAAAATATAAACACTTCGCATTGCGGGCAATTCGAGTGCCAGGATCCGAGTGCGTGTGCCGACTGCGCAATAACCTAAGGGAGTACCTACCGGCGGAGCCGCTTTCTTTCGGGACGGCACCTTGTGGAATATGGAACAGGCGCAATAATCGAAGCACTATTTTGAAACGGCAAAAAGAAAATTCTGTCGCGTGGTCGCGCGCACCGCGATGATTTTATTTGGTGATAAAGCGAATGACGACTCTTGTGAAATAATTTAATATTATTGACATGTTACAACACCGCAGAAGTTAAATCATTGTTATGAAATTATCATCACAGGTCGATATTTTACTCGTGTCGCTGCAGTCGCCCACCGACGAACCTGTCGCTAGTATATTTTATCAAATGTTATAATTTCGTTGTCTGTCAGTCTGTCTGTTCGTCCACAACTTCGTGTAACGTCCGTAATTCGTTCGAATTCATGGTTGAATAGGCTAAACTGAACTCCGGGCCAGCAAACTCGAACCGGCCGCTCTACGCATGTTGCTACGACCGCCCCTCCGTGGACGGCCTAGTTACTATAAAAATTTACTAGGGCGCGAAACAATGTGCCGTCATTTTTAACGGCTTACAGCTTGTTACAATATAAGTACATATATAGATTTGTTTTATGTATAATTATTTTATTGATAGGGAATGAAATAATATTAATCACATCTTAATACTAATAATGGCTATGTCAATGCCTTTCATCAGCTGAAAATAGATTTAGATGATTTATTTAGTTTATTTTATTATTTTAAAATACTGAATAAATAATCTTTAAGAAATTTCCCTGTCTTTTAGTAAAATTTAATAATGTGTTAAATTTACATTTATCTATGTACTTAATATTTTTATATATAATATGTGAAATGATTTTATATTTTTAAATCTTGTATGTAGGTAGGTACCTACTGCTTATACTTGATATTATTTTTGTAAACATATTTGTATATTACAAAATTTTTACATGCATAAGCCTGTAATGGGCGTGAACAAATAAATAAATAAATTTATTTAAAACATCAACATGTACATTGTGTGTACATAACCGATACTATTGTATACTAGTTGCATTACTATCTACCGTGAAGCGACTCGTATAACTTTGTGTGTAGAACTTTGTGTAATGCTTGAACTCGGTATTAGATTAGGTGAAGTATGGGTGAGAAAATTTTAATTACGTTTGAGGTTGAAGGAAAGGGAATAATATTTTTAGCCAAAAAGCGTATGTATTTCGATCGCCCATTTTTATGCCAAAATATTGCAGATGGCGCTCACGCGATTTGGAAAGTCTAACGTCACGGAGGATAGGAGGCGAATCCGGGAATTAAATTGTAGTAAGTACTTCGTACTCAAACGGAAATCCGCCGAGCAAAAGTGAGCTCCAAAAAAATTGAAGATACAACGGACAAGATTTGCCTTAATAATAGTAATGATGGCGCACGGCGCACTAGAGGCCGTGTATACACGTAGCAATAAACTGACGCGATGGCACGTTTTGAATTTATTAATCGCCACAATAAAACGGTATAAAGGCAATTTGAATAATGTGATCAAAATGTTTTTTGTGCGTGCAACAAATAAATTTGTTTAGTCGCCGGGCGAGCGTGGAGAATCGGGCGGCGCATGCGCACGGCTTCGCATTTACGAGAGGAAAATAGCCACCTCGTTAAAAGATGTATTATATTTAAATATTATGTAATTATTTTTATACCATCCACAAAAGATAAGATAAAGAATTACAGGCTTTTACATGTAATTTTTTTTTGTAATATACAAATATTTACATAAAAAATATCAAGTATAAGCAGTACCTACCTACATACAAGATATAAAAATATAAAATCATATCACGTATTATGTAATATTAAAAAAATATAAAAATATTACATAACATTAAAGAAGTATATAGAACAATATCAGGTATGAACAGTAAAATATAATATATAAAAATTTTAAGTTCATGTATAAGTAGTAAAAGGTAGTAAGGCAGTAAAATATGAGTATAGTAAATTAAAGTACAAAGCAGTAATGTGTATACAAATGAGTTGTATTGTACTTATTTCAATAAACCAATCATTGCCAAAAATTTGTTGATCAATATGAATCAACAATGTTGATGATGTAGGGGCTAGGTACACCTCTTTAAAATATAGTAATAAAAATTTTACTAAATTGTGTATGTAGGACAAAATATGAAATGAAATTATTAAAAATAAACTTGTTTAACAACAACTTTTTTGTATTTTTAGCAAAAGAGTTTTACTACGACCGTAGCTCCATCAGGGTACAACCAATACAGTGTTAATAATTATGATGAAGCTACGGTCGTAGTGAAATCAGGTTGATAAAAAAAAATTAAAGTGGTGGCAAACGAGGTTATTTTTATGAATTTAATTATTATGTCCCAAACACCAAGTGTTTGCTCCTTTTGAAAATTCAAAACATGAAAATAAAAAATAATTACAAACAGCACTGTCAATTAATGGTACTAAGTGTAATTAATCAATTAAATTTATAGTAGAATTACTTAGAACATAAAAAATACCAGAATATTGGTCTAGCGGTAAGATGATTTAGACTCAGTTATAAGAGCTAAAAATACTAAGTACTTTTGCTAGTTGCATACAAATGTACTGTATATGTAAGTGAACAAAATGAGCTGATGCCTAGTTATTCGCATTGTACTGACTAATGATTTTTTGATTGATGACAAAGGGACTTCGTGTATTTTAAAAAAATATTAGAAAAAATCTTAGTTTTGCTAAATATGTAGGTATTAGAATATATATTCAAATTATTGTGTACAAGTATTTGAATTTCTGCCATCTGCCAGAAAACAATTATATTCAGTCAAGATTGTTCAACATTTGTTGTTTAATTATATTCCAATATTGAAAAGAAGAACGCATTCTTTTAGTACTGCTACAATTAATTTAATATTAGCCGCAAACCCCTCAAAAATCACGGGACATAATAATAATTAATAACGAACTTTGGGTGCAACCGGAGTCGCGCACTGATTGACGTGTCACACTCGGACGCCCGGGCCTCATAAGTCATTTGAGGCTAGTCATCATCAGTGTTGTTGTTGTAATTCCAGCCTAATTCAGACGGATATTCAAAATTAGTATAGTGGATTGTTTCTAGATTAGATAGAAAAGTGAATTTAATATCTTAGACCTAATAGTATACGTGATTATCGGTATAGTGGTTAAGAAAGTCACCTAGTGATCGGGAAATCGCGTCTCTTTCCAAGAGACCAGCAAGTTGTGTTGCTTTTTTCATAGCAAAGCCTTTAGCTTAATTTGAAAAAGTAGGTAATTTCATATATAATATATTATATTCTATGTAAACGTGTATATTTAAATTAAGTGTTGTTTCGTTAACGAGCAATTTAATTTTAATTTACTATACGAGTAAACATATTTGAGCCTAATTGCTTTCGATGGAGACATCCTTCATTCTTAGAGGCAACATTAGAACACATATATTTTTTAATAATTATTATTGTCGAAACAGATTGACATCAAAGTAAATATGGTCAAAATAAATTTTATTAAGATTAATAAAGTACCTACATTTACGTTTAGGTGACTATTTTGTGGACATTGATTATGTAATTAAAAACATTTTTTGTCTGAAATCTTGTAAAATCTTGTAACCACATTTATTTGTTCAATTTTTATGACTATCGTAAAATATCCTGCCAATGAATTGTACGATTAAATGATCTTGTAAATAATTCTGTAATAATAATAACAAAAAGAGTGTAAAAATATTTTAATAAAACAAAATACATTTTTTACTAGGTGCCGTCAAACTTGAAAGATTTATCGCGCTTTTGAAAACTTAGCCTAGGGCAGGCAGTGAGTATAGAACGTTGATACATGCAGCGGTGAAATATTGCCTATTATGATAATAAATAATTTTCTCCTCGCATCTAGCATTAGTGAACTTTAACATCTTCTCTGGCTTAATGAACGCCTGACGGAGCACGCCTCGTATTCCACTATATTGCTTTATCTGAAGACACTTCCCATAGGTACCCGTCTCGGGGTAACCACACTGTCTTTAATCGCTTGTACCGATGCATTTTGAAATTAGTTTATTTTATTTCTTTCCCACGCAGAATACCTGATTGATATGTGTGTTATATCTAAAAGTTAATGAAATTTACAAAAATATATAATCAATTAGAAATATTGCAAAAACGCCGTGAAATAGCAGACTTAATTTTCTTGCTAAAAATATCCTCAGGCTCAATATATTGTCCTGAATTATTATCCAAGCTCTTGATCAATGTTCCTCTTAAAGTTCTAAGAATCAACCCTCTTCTTTTTACTCCCCTTGTTTCTACTAACTACAGGCAAAACTCGTACTTGTAGCGAAGTTGCAATAAATTTAATACACTCACAAAAAAGTATAATTCCTACTCATGTGCGACGCTTGCTTTTCGATCCATTTTTCAAATAAAAGAAATAATATATTTTTCCATTATATCAATTATATATAGTTTCAATATACTATATCATATATATGTACACCACGCAAATACGATATTTTGTCACTACCAGTGAAAACCTGTAATTGGCTTTAATGTTTCCCATTCTTTGTATTTACTTAATTATTGTTAGCTGTTGGTTTTCCGAATAAATATAAATAAATAAGATATACAGAAAAAATCTATCTGTCGAATATATATATATATATATATATATATATACACACATATATATATCATTCCAAAACGTAAGACTGAATTTTATTGTTTTCTGAATTGGTAATCTTAGTGAAAATCTCTATGTTCGTATCTTGATAGTGGGCAACAAATTTTTGCGATAGACATATTTTTATAATTGATTAATCAAATTTGTTAGAAAAATAATTACGGTTGTGTATAATAAGTGTTGGATATCGAATCGTTCTGAATCTGGATAGCATTTACTTGGAAGACTACATAGAGCGAGAGGAATGCTGTAGAATGGTGAGTAACACGTCGTAGTTGGAAGTGAGTCATGATGATCGTATGTGAGTCACGAGGAGCAGATCGGCAAGGTAGGGAGAGAGGTAGTCAGAGAAAAATATTAAGTGAGTAAACTTAAAATGACTGGTCATGTTACATACTATAAAGTTAAAAAATTTACAACTTTCTGTTGAATACTAACTTGTTATTTTAGTCACACCACGATGTGTCTGGTGATGTGATTGTGACGTCACATGTGCTTGCCCATCTCACGTATCAACTTAAGAAATGCTTCGTGTTGAGGTGAGGCACCGTTAAGAAACATAGCAACAGTTGCTTCATATCCGTATCAATACAGAAACAAGATCTGTGGCGTCATCTTTTAAGTTTTCCATACATCCACATATTTTTCAAAGAAAAGAGCGATGTTAAATGAAAGTTTTATTCCCGATAGCAAGAATCTTTAATATTCATTTTGTAAATTTAAAAATATATAGAAGTGTCACAGACACGAAGCAATTTATATTTTCAGACGTATTCTAGTGTATGTGCTTAATAATTTGGAAGATTATCGTTTAATAATATTGCTTAGTATTTCACATTAAAAATATAGAGGTATCAGCTGCGAAATCTATGTCATAGAGAGGACCATAGAAGGAGCATAGTCGCTTCAATTATTTGAAAGATTACTGATTTAGATCTTACATACCTACAACTTTAAAAAAAATTGATAATGTGTGAATTTTCTTACGGCGAAATTGGTGAAATTTGCATTCTGTAAAGTGATTACAGGCCATAAGCCCTGGGCCACCCTATCAAGATTCTATACACGTTTCCCAAATAAATGGCTTCGTCTCTGTGAGACATCTATAATTTACCGTAATAATGATTATCCCTCTTACAAAATCCAGTAATTGTGTTCTCAGAACATACATATAAAAGTGTCGTTAAAAAAATATATAAAAATCATAATGATACATTTGATGATTATAAAATAACGTCTCAGTTGTTCTTTATCAACTGACCTTAGGTTTCAAGGCTCTTCAGTATGTATGTTCAGTACGTGTACCAAAAGCATTTTGAACTCATTGAAAAAAATTGATGTGTTTTGATTATGGTGATTATCTGCCTCCGTGTTCTATCTCGCGTAACTAGAAGTCAATCAGATTTTACTTTGGAAACTGCAGTCATCAACTACGTTTTTTATTCCCCACTGCAAAGGCTTCCTAGACTAGCAAACAGATATGAGCAACTTGACGATTTTGCAACCAACTTTAAAATATTCAAACATATTCCAAAAGGTGTATTGAAAGATTACTAGTGTTAGTAAGATTGGACTTAATAAGTGGATTGTATTTTAGTTGTTGATGGGGTTAGATAACTAACTGTAAAAAAATTATTATACTATGCCATTCTAAGGTCTTTCTACTGAATATTTTTTGTATTTTTTATTATAATATGCCCTTTTTATTATTATTTTCTGCTTTTGCTATATACTTGCTTTTTAATTTCTATCATAATTGTCTATTAGTATTGTGCTACTGCTACGTATATTATTATTTTTGTATGTATTTCTTGGGCTTTCACCCTGTAACAATTTTTAGACATTTATTAAATTGTAAAATAAATAGGCCTGAAGGGCGTTAATAAATAAATAGATAAATAAATAAATTAAATAAAATGAAATCTTTAATGGAATAACCTAAATTGGAGCAATATTAACAATAAAATGTTACCTAATATAAACCAAAAAACGATCATAAATTTTTTTGAACATAAACACCCCAGTTCTATGGGTAAAAACTAAGATTATAAATAAAAAATATTTTAAAGATATTATAATAAATTAATATAACTGTAAGAATGATGGTTA
This sequence comes from Agrypnia vestita, assembly GCA_016648135.1. Taxonomy (NCBI): domain Eukaryota; kingdom Metazoa; phylum Arthropoda; class Insecta; order Trichoptera; family Phryganeidae; genus Agrypnia; species Agrypnia vestita. The sequence continues at coordinate 39,267 of JADDOH010004831.1, read as the reverse complement.
CAGTATTTCAACGCACACTATTGTAAGAGATCAATTAGATGCCTTTTAATTGGCTACAGTAGGAATTATTGTTTAGTTCAGCGGTCGGGTATAATTAATGGCAATAATATTGAAAAGATCTGGGATGCGTTGCTACTTCTGAAGTGTTTCGAAAATGCTGGAAGTTTGATAATTGTTAATCAACTTCATTTTAGTAGTGAAAACGTTCGTTTCATGGTGGGCAGCATAACATACTTACATAGACATGTGTGTAATTGATTTTCATTTAACAATTTATTAACCTTTTCAAATGATATAACTTACAATTGTAAAAATGAACCTACAGACAAACGTCTTTTTAGTCGTTTTGTGGGACTGAATATTATAAAATGTAAAGAAAATAAATAGAAAAAAAAAAACGAAATCATAATAATAAAGATGTATTGATTATAAATGTCTCATACGAAGCTATATTTTTATGTGCGAAAGTAGGCATGGAAGTCTTTTTGAGTGTTCATAGCGCTTACTTGATGATCACTTTACACAATGTAACGTTCACAATTTCCACCCGTGATAGACTACCACATCTATCAGATTTTTGAAAGTTGTATACATGATTAAACTTCACAACTTGTTTCGTATATGAGTTGTAATTTTATTACCACCACCTGCAGACCAAAGATTTTTCATTCCCATAATCCAATACAGATGTCGCTATTGATAATGAGGTATCTATATTTTGATTGGAATTTTTAAGCAATATCCTTTATGTAGGTATATATGTATATGAGATTCTTCCGAATTATTAATATTACACTAGAATACGCCTGAAAATTACCAGTTTTTTATATTCAAAATATTTTGAATATGTCCAAATTCTTTCAAGAACACAATACTGGATTTTTTTCCCAGAGGGACATCATTAATCAAGATATATTATAGACATGTATTTTAAACGCATCTCAATACATTAATTAATCTTTAAAAATTTTAACATCATATTAAATCCATCTGCTTCAATTATTTTTGTAGAGTTTTATTTTTAACTACTCATCTTATCTTTCATAATTTCTTCCTTAAAATAGATACCTCACTAGGTGGACCCGAATTCAGAGTCAATACATAGAAGATTTAAATGTAAGGTACGCCTTAAAAGTTTTATTTTGTACTGAAAATTACGTTTTTATGGCGTAGGTACCTTAACCTTTAAATCATCTAAGTATTGTCTTTAAATTCGGGCCTAGGCGTCTGGTTGACTTCATTGTTGAATATAATAGAATGGTACCTATGTATTATTTTCCGTAAATGAGTCGTAGTTTTGAATAGCAATTAACTAAATAAAATGCTGCATGATTTATTTTCAAAAATATAATATACCTACATAAATTTAAATATGTGTAAGCACAGTGTCCTCGTGTCCGTGAGATTCATCCTGAGACTTAAATGGTGCATATTACTCTTTAACAATATATTTCCAATACAAGAGGGCAAAGATTCATGTATGTACAAGAAGAAGAGAAGAAGAGAGAAGTGTAGAGAATTGTATCGGAGACTCGTCTCAAAAGTCGCATGTAAAGGATAGTGCAAAGCTGAGTATAAAATGAGCACTCACTAATATAGAAGATGAGTATAAAATGTGCACTCACTAGTATATAAGCTGAGTATAAAATGAACACTCACTACTATATAAGCTGAGTATAAAATGAGCACTCACTAGTATATAAGCTGAGTATAAAATGAGAACTCACTAGTATAGAAGCTGAGTATAAAATGAGCACTCACTAGTATATAAGCCGATTATAAAATGGGCACTCACTAGTATATAAGCTGAGTATAAAATGAGCACTCACTAGTATAGAAGCTGAGTATACAATGAGCACTCACTAGTATAGAAGCTGAGTATACAATGAGCACTCACTAGTAGGCATGACTCGGTTATCATATCGTGATTACTATACATGTGACTTTGTCAAACCTGGATGATTTTATGTCGCGTTTCGCTACAGAAAGCTGAGCTGAAATTGAGCTTCGTGGTGTAGTATTTTAAATTTATCTACATTATCGACGAGTATTGAAAGTTTTTAAATAAATCGACAGATTTAATGAGATAATAGGTGAAAGTCTAATCCGTGTACACGCGTTACAACAGTCGTTGACACGCGAGTTCTGCGCTAGAATCATCATTTTTTCTAAATATCAATGTCAGGAATAATGATTTTGAATACAAACATCAGTCTTGTGCCTGACTCTTTCGACGCAGCATTTTTCCACAATGCAAATCGAGCGATTTTATTGCGGCGAGCGACACATCGCGACGGTTTTTTTTCGTCGATTTTTGTAAAAAGCGAACACCTGTGCCCTTGCGCGCTTAATTATCATACAAGAATCTTTAAAAATATATCACATTCCTGAGTCTGCGTGACAAACTCCATTTGCGGACAGTCCGGCTTCCATATCAGGCCGAGGAGTGGAGCGGCCTCAGCGCGCGTCCGGCGCGGACAAATAACAATAATGGTGGCTATTGAATATTCCCAAATAAGGGTCGCTGAAACCTCCGCAACGGCCGTTATTTATGTACACTCCGCGGGTTTTGCAAGCGTGAGGGATAACTGTATACATAATGTGTATTAATTTGAAAACAATCGAGCACGGCTTGTCAAGTGGCGGTTTAGCGCTCACGCATCGAAGCGGACGGCGCGACTTGTCAATTCCAGAATTATTAAAATTAGCACGGCGTGACTTATCATTAATTCCAAACTTATTAAAATTAGCACGCCGTGACTTAGCATTGATTCCAGAATTATTATAGTTAGCACGGCATGACTTATAATTCCAGAAAGATTAGCAGAAAGTCGGACACGGCTTTTTTTTGCAAAACATATTTTTCAATACCTACCATATATAAAATTCAATACCTACTAGCTAACTGCGTCGCCGCTTGGCAGCAAATAAAGAGCATTGTGTAATCTGCTCCACAAAGTTAAAAAGCAGTATCTCCATTAAAAAAATTACTGAGTATATCAAAGAAATGTGAATGGAGCAATTTACATCATTCAAATGAATATTATTTTTATTTCGCTCAGTGAATAGACATTGAATTAATACATATAAAAAAAATATTTAATTATTATTGGACATATTTTTATATAGTTCAAAGCTTAAAACTGCAAATAAGCTACATATACTGCAAATTTGAAATATATTTTAATACTTTGATGTATATACCTAAGGCAAATAAGCTTATTATTATTTAATTTAATTACATAATATATTATCTATTTTTTGAAACGACCTCTTCTAGAATGAAGAAAGGACCGCTTAGATGCTGTGGTCATGTGGAAAGCGGGAGCGGGGAGAGGATAGTAATAAAATATATGGACCAGTGTTAAAGGCAATAGGATAGAGGGCGTCCTCGAATAAAATATGTAGCATGATCAGATTGGAGGATGGCCCTGTTAAAAGTTTCAACAACCAAAGACATGAGAATACATCTGATTGGAGACGAGGCAAAAAAGTGGTTGGACCAGGATGGAAGAGAGTGGCGCTCTATGCTCCCGCCTAGCTATATCGTGGTTAGTTAGCTACCGCCAGGATACTAATGGCTATACTTATTAAAATAGTTTGTATCCTGGTTAAATATACGGAATAAAATAATTTTGTATACATTAAAATGATATTGATTAATTGATGATTGCTTAATACTCCTCTAAAAAAATATACCTATAGAGGCATCATTACTAGCTGAGAAATCTATGTATACCTACTATAAGTTCATGAGGAAAGACTACATATATCTCTAGCATAGTCCAACAAATATACAGAAGGTTTCCAGATGTGTAACATAATATATAGAACTTTCAAAAAGTGGATGTTCTTACGATGGAAATGATGAACGTTGCATTGTATAGAGTGACCACTTAAGCCAGCTCATACAGGTTATAAGCCCTGGGTCATCGTATAAAGACATCCATACAGGTTTCTAACGTTAATAGCTTGGTCTCTGTGAGACTTCTATAATTCATCTTAATTAATAATAATTTCAGTTGCAGATTAAAACCTCCACTTCCAATTTCGGACAACTCTAAAACCGCAGTCATAAAATAGCAGTACAATATTGCGATACTTACGGACGGTTAAAATAGTTAGTACTAACTTTGGTAATATTTACTAACGAATGGCCATCGGTTAGTTAATTCTCGATTTACTAACGAATATTTGATTATCGTTTATAAATACTATATACGTACATGCTACATTTTTGGGGAAATATATGACTCAAAAAATTGCAGTTGAGAGTCTGGTAATAAATCTCATTATTTAAAAGCGTGGGTACGCCCCTAGAATGATTGTGGGGCATAAAAAGAAAGGCAGTAATATCTAAAAAAAATAAAAAAAGTTTTTAATGCGCTCGCCGAGAATTACCAATTTGAAATGTACTAAATTCTAGATTTTATGTATCTATCTATCCCTTCAAAAATTATGTTTCCTATAAATTTATAGGCTATGTTTTCTATAAAATGTTGAATTCAGGGCATTATAAATTAGTAATTCTCGATGACTGCATTCACTTATTTTTTTTGGATATTGCTGACTTTGCTTTTATACCCCATATTAATAGAACTTGGCAAGTTAAATGTGTCACTTATTTCATATTTGACATGGCATGGCAGTACGTCACTATGACAGATATTGTAGTTATAACTCATAATACAGTAATAATAATATTATATTCAAGAGCAAAGTTAAAACAAAGTCCTGTGAAATTTAAAACCAAATTTACTAATCAATCCCGGTAGTAGCCAAATATTTTTTCGTTGATTTTATTTTTCTGTAGGTATGTCTTTCTAATTGATTAATAAATTTGGTTTTGATATGTTCAGTTTATTTTAAAAATATTTGGGTTTGTTATAATATTTACATTAAAATATCATCAAATCAACTACTCGAATGATTACTTAGCGTTTGGTTTAATATGCATGTTTAATATACACACAAGTGATAAAATAAACAAAATTAATTTTTAATTACCACGATCAATTCATTTGGATTGAAAATATTGATAAAAAGATCTGCGTATACCATTTGTGCAAACTTCGTATTCGAGTGAGAAAATTTTACAGTGTCATCCAAAACTCGATACTGCTGATGTATCTAGAAATATGATGAGAAAATATTTTAACGCATCACATGAAACAAGGTTTCCGATTTTTTATACGCGGCTTTATTATTGATACGTGAAACCGTCCTAGATGAAGTTATCACAATCTCGTCTTCAAAAGGATTGCGGCTAATTCATATTATTGTACAAAATTATATTATAAATTATACAAAATTTTGAAGTTTAACCCAACTTAAGGAGCCTTTGTTTAATATAATCCGTTCATTTGTGAACGGATTATATTTCTAATAACCAAATTAATTAATCAATTAGAAAGACATACATACAGAGTTCGAATCCCGGTACTAGCCAAATAATTTTTCGTGAATTAGATTTTTCTGTATATCTTTCTAATTGATTAATTAATTTGGTTATTAAAAATATTTCACAGAACTTTGTTCTGAAAAATTACAACTTCACAAATACGAATGTGTTCTTGAATATGGATTATATTTCGTTTAAATCAATACCATGATTTATACTATACCTTTAGTGTTAGTTCTGATAAATATAAAAAAAATACTGATTAGGTGGTCTATCCATCTAGCTGGACAGTAGGCTAGCCAACGTTTTATTGCTATATTAAGCGAACACATAAATAGCTAATCTAATACTTGTTATATTATAATGATGATAAAAATATGTGTGATGTTGCAATAAATTTTAAACTGAATTATATATTTATCGAATAGACTCAATATATTTTTTGATTATATAGAAATTTATGATTAATTTCATGGAAATTATTTATTTATTTATTTATAAACTTAATATACGCAAATAAATATCAAAGTAAATATGTGAGTTTGGTAGTCAATTAATATTGTAGGAATACTGACGTAGTATATTATAATAATAAAAAAATTAAATTTTGATAAAATATGTAATTAATTTACAGATTATGGTGATTAAAAATTAATTAAAAGAGTAAAAAAATATGCTAACATTAAATAGATAAACAAAATGTTAATATATTTTCGATAGCATGCATGTCTGAACATGTTCAAAACTACTTATGAGTAAATTAAATATTCCAGAATCTTGTTAACAGGTAATTCAATCAACAGGTTGGTAAAAATTTCTTACCACCACATGCTTCCTCTTCCCTTCCTAGGTTTCGCCTTCCCCCCGGTGACCTCCAGGATAGTGGCCAGCACTACCAGAACCCACAACCACTTCATCTTCAGAATCGTCTCGCGACACAGGTAATAAACAAAACAGTCGACAACTCTGTTACCGCTCTTCGACAGTACCTTCCAACAAATTACTATCCACAGTCTCGCAAATAAACAGTTGTCGCATTTCTATAAAAATAAACTAATTAAAATAGTGTCTTCTCCAATCATCCATTTTCACTTTGGCACATTTTACACGCGAGAAAGTGAAAGTTAGAATGAAAATTTTTCTCAAAAAGATGTCTGTTTTTTTATGGCAACAATGTCAAAATCACTTTAATTTTTGCGAAGTTGCGAGGAGAAGTCGTGTTAATTCGCAAGTGGACGTCTCGACGCTCGAGGCACTGTTCCGACGCCGCAACTTCAACTATATAAGACGTCGTCTGTCGCATCCGACGCGATCGATCGCCGGCCGATTATTGAGAGTCAATCGGTGTCGGCAGCGCGCGGGAGGCGTTTGACAAGGTACTCTACAGTTAGCGGCGAAGCCTCGCAGGGGTAGTGGTGGGGGCCCGGCCCGGAAGGTGGGGGGAGGGCGTGGCCTCACTCAGGTATGAGCCAGGTGAGAGGCCCATTCATATCGTGGGCTTAGTAAGAATAATGCCTTTGCGATGTTTTGTATGTTATTGGGGCTTATTTAGTATGATTTTGAGTCAAATAAGAGAATAACCGCTTGCACGGTATTTTTTCTCTCATTTTAGGGTATATTAAAGTCTTTAATGATTATCTACAAGAATTTAAAAAGACCTGTTGATTTACTTCAGGTACTTATGGCTCGAATAATTGTAATTAAATACATTTACAAAGTTTATCGTATAATGAAGAGAAATGGAATAACAAATCAGCATTAACGATATTTAGGACTATTAAATAGTGGAACCCTATATTTTAAGATAATTTTCAAATTATTAATTAATTCTTTTAACACACATCGAAACTTTAATATCACAGTGAAAATATTTTTTTAGGATGAGGTATTAAAGTTTAATGTTGAATTACATAATTTTGAGAGCACACATAAAATAAGTCAAAAAATGATACAGATGTTTTTTTTTAAAATTTGTATTTAAATAAAGTTGTATATATGTCACTTGAATTAGGTACTTAAATTTAATATTTATATATTTACAGTATAGCAACGGAGGAGACGATCAGTTTTTATATAAGTTTGGAGTCCTGTATGGTGAACAAATTAAACTTAATAGTTGAATCCATTATATTTTACACATAATATTAGGACGGTATATTCATTTAAATATAGTAGGTATTTAATTTTTCGGTGGCTTCTGGAACTAAAAGAAATTTCAGAAACAGTGCTTTTAAAAAGCCTTTAAATTTTGGAATATTTTTACAAGGTTTGCGATTGGACTAATTTATGAAAATTTAGTCCCTGTTATTTAGTATCTTTGCAGAGAAATATGTAAGAAAATAAATATTTTATGTAGTAATGAAATGATACATACATACGTCTTAGATATGGAACGTGTATTTTTACTAATACCTATTGCATTAATAAGATAAATAAAACATGATTAATTAGTGTCGTTTACATAGTAATATCATAATACCTACAAACAAATAATAGATTAATAATTATGGGATAGAAAAAATACACATTTATGTACATGTATAAATAGTAAATACTTAGTAAAAATAGCGATTAATTTTTTAATAAGTGGTCTTTTCACTTTATGATATCCATGAATAAATTGTGACATATAGGTACCTATGTATTTTTATGTCTTAGTAATTTATTAGTATTTTGTAAGGGTTGCATTTTTATAACAACATGTATCAATTTCATCAAAAGTAGACATTACATTAATATTTAATATATAAGTTTAATACATACCTATCTTCGATCGGTCCTAAGTATCTACTTAATGTATAAAATATATGATAGTAAATGGCTTTTAACCATTGATTATTGTTAAAGGATATACGATTTTAAGTACCTAATTGCAGAATTGAAAATAAACGAAGCAACCTAATTAATTTTTGATTAATATTTTTTCTTGTATCATTAAAATTTTTATATTAACTCTGAAACAACCATTCTTCAATCTTGAGTTGATGAAACGTAGACCGTATACTTGTTCTCTTGGTCCATGCCGCATCCAGGAGATTCTCTTCTCGTCTGTGCGTGATGCAAGTTTGTGCAGACTCACCCCTCCCTCCCCCCACAAACACCTTCGTGCTGGGGGTGGGGCGAGTGGCGGCCAACCAGCGAACGCCTGCCCCCTCCAGGCCACCGATACACAAATGAACAGCCATTATCATGTGATTAAAATTCTAAATTTGAAATTGATATGTTATAGATGATGTCGTATTGGCGCTATTTACACGATTATTGTAATTTAATTATGTATCGATGATACATTCTACAATATTTTTCAATTAAATCACATTTTAAATTACTAAATCGGATATAATTAATTAGATACGTCCATGTCAACCATGCTCTGCTGTTTTGAAAATTATATTTTGCATTGAAATTTGCGCACATCATCTTTGACGGGCACTATAGAGTACGCACTTATATTTCGCTTCATCCACGATCAATTATTATCAAAATATGTACATTTATACCGCGCAAGTGAGGTAGATTAATCCCTCACCTCACACAATGATGAAAGAGCAAGGGGTCCTTTGTGACCCGGTACTCTGCTGGCCACGAGATAAAAGTAAGTAAAGTATGTTCATTCATTACGTCATCGATTATCTATAATTTTTTTTATTTGAACACCATTTTTGCAATTTTTAAGAGGCTGTTTTAAGTTATACAATATCGCGTTCTCAAATAAGAAACATTCGACAAGAACAATATTAATTATGAATATGCATAGGTAGGTAATGGAAAGAAATTTGAAATACGAAAAAACTTTTAATAACAATCTGGCTTGATGAGAGTGTGGTGATGATGATGATCATATTTAACTTTTATTTTTAGAATTAAACTTTAGGTAAGCTAAGGGGAGCCCTAGTCTTTTTTCAAAAATAATATAAAAATAATTGAGATTTTTTCTGCTGGATTAAAAGTAACGTGTATTAATTAAATTATATTGTTTAAGGATGTGCAAAATATAATAAATGCATTGTTTATTTATTGAGATATTATTAGAAGTAAAATGCTTAAAATACACATTTCCGTATCGCAGATCCTGAAGGGTTGAAAAATTCTAACACACTTCTATTTTTAAAATCCTGGAAGGGTGTTTACTATAAATTGAAATAACATCCTTAAAGAACTTTACGAAAGGATTTTAATGAACATGCCGGAAACATCATACAGTTAACAAATTAGTCTAGACCTTAAAAGTGACAAGTTTAATAAGCCTCTTGAAAAGGGCGTAGATACATATGGAAGTAAATTTTCTTGTTCTATTGATTGGTTACCTCCCGATTTTAAGTGTTTCAGGAAGTTTACAGTTTAACACATGCTGTATAAGAGGATAACTGTTACAGTCGATTCATTAAAAACATATTGCAGCATTTTTTTATTACATCGTCATTATCACTTTGGATCTTCAACTCCTGGTGGGTCTGAGCCTTCTCAAAAGTCTTCCTCCGTAAGCGAATATATCTTTGAGGAAATTCTCTCCCATATTAGTTTTGGTCTTCCTAAGTCTCTCCTCCCTATTGGTCTTGGATTCAGTAGGGTCTTCGGAGCTTGTTTATCAGGTATTCTCTCCGCATGATTCAGCCACCGAAGACTTACCAATTTTATTAATTTTGAGATGCTTAGGTCCTTAAACAAATTAAAGATCTCTTTGCTGTAGCGTCTGTGCCAAAGTCATTCCAAAGATACGCCTAAAAATTTTCGGTCCAAAGATATGCCTCAAAATTTTTCTTTCAAAAACGTCAGTGCGCGCGCATTCTTCTTAGTCAGTATGCAAGACTCAGCTGCGTATGTGAACACTGATCTGATAAGCATTTTTTACACTAATATTTATATTTCTGCACAGCAGTTTGGATTTTATCTGATGTCGGAGGTGGAAATAACAGCGATTTGCGTTCACTACGCGTTTCTAGACTTCTTCTGTAGTATCATTCCTATTTCTTATCAAATAGCCAAGGTACGTGAATCTTACCTTCCACATTAACAAGACTATCGGGGTTTGTTGGGTGCATCCATCAGCCGTTTATTTTGTCTTCTGCTGATTTACCTACTATAAGACACACACAAGAATTAATTACAAAAAATATATTTATAAAATTCATTTCTCTTGTATTCGATGAAGTAATGCTTCGTTGTCCATTGATCTTCACAACACGAAGCACTAACCTCCATCTTCATGGCAATTATACACTGATGGGTAGCGTAATAGCATAATTTCTCAGATTTGGTTGGTCCATTTTGTTGGAGATCATCGTGTCGCCCTTCGTCCTTGCATAGCATAGATTTTCTGTAGCCTACCTTCATCTATTTGTATGGATCCCGAACAAAGAAATTTAGAAGTAGGGACTTCGAAAATTATGATTAATAAAATAAATCCGCATATTTTTATACGCGTGTCAAGACTTCTGTCAAATGTCATCGCGTCAATACTGACGAAGTGTACAATGTTATGTATAACAGCCGTCAAGACATGATTGTAAGGAAAATGCACGGCAATTAAAATTAGACCACAATGTAGGTACTTACTTACATATTTTCACTTGCATCCTTTATATTACTAAGAAATTGTCACCTATTTTGATTGAACCTGTCCATTCTCAAGATAGAAATATTGTCTTGACCACTATTATATTACATTGTACATTGTCAATTTTCACGTTTGATGTCTTGATATTTATCATAGAAATTTTACTCGTACGTCCCATCTATTTTGTGTCTTACCAATATAGCGACCTTGCTATCATGCTTCCTTTATCTTCATATGTTCTTTATAAATATATTTTTAAATCTTTTTTTAAAATATTACTATTAAAATTTCGCTAAATATTTTTATTTGTATATTTCTCCTTAATCCGGAAATAACACTTTGATGCGTAAGTAGCTGCTTGATCAACCACAATGCGTATGCTCTACTTCAACCGTATGAACCTTCTCACGTTACCAAATACTTAAATATGCATTCACACAATGAGATTTTAAAAAATTGTTTCGTGCTCACACCGAAAATTTATATAAAATTACCATTACAGAGCACGGAGAGAGCTGCGTGTTTGGTTTCGTAATTCCAACATCAGCGTTCTCACATGTCTAGTAATCGCCTTTCAACTAATGTAGCGTTCAAAACACCTGCGTTTAAATCCAGACCCGCAAGACCAAGCTGCAGTCCGACAACGGAGCCACTCACCAAAAAGGTTTAAATCAGCAACACTCCTTTCAAAAATAACACACACGAGAGTTGACTTTTTCCACTGCATGGCTACTTCGACGTATTGTGATGGATGGATTCGGTTTAAGTGCCGTTGTTTGTGTATCTTATTTTACAGTTTAAACATTTTATGCGGAGTGCAAATATAAATCTGGATCTATGTATGGCCATTTGACATCTGTTTGGGGCAGCTGCGTGGCGCGCGACTAACATCTTGTATTTATAAGTTTACGTACATAAGTAGATACCTAAATACAAAATTAAACAAAGTGGCGTTAGTCGAGTAGTCGCTTCAACTGGATCCCTATCGTTCAACGGAATATTAAAGTTGACGAAAATTGTTTCGTTTTAATTTGAACATATTCCTTATTTCAATTTATATTACTACTACTTATTAAATTTACAATAAGCGGCATTATATCAATCAACTTATTTAATTATGACAAGATTAATGTTTAATTGTATGTAAGGAAGATTTTTTTTTTCAGATATCTCTACATAAGAGACTCTTCCTTCTTCTTCTTCCTTGCACTATCCCAAATCATTCTGAAAATAGCAATATTGGGATGTCAGATCTTTATCCAAATCTTGACAGGTATGTATAACATTGTATTGCCGCCAATTTCTATGTTTTAAGTTTGAAATTTTTAAAGTGAGTGAATTCAATCAATCAGAAAGCCCTAAAACGTAAACAAACGTTAAGTTATTCACTATTACGAATATTGAGCTTTCTAATTGATTGAATCCATAAATTTCAAATTTCACAATGTTATAATAACTGTCAAGATACAGATATAGCAATATTGCTTAGTTCAGAATACGAATGATTGTCTAGATAGGCTGTTGGTGTCGGCTCCTCTCGTTCTCTGGCTGTATCTTTTTCGGTTCTGGGTATCGCTTTCATCCGGGCGGTTTCTCTGTAGTATTTTAGAACATTGAGTCATCCAGGAGTTCTTTGGTTTTCCTCTGGATGACTATTGGTGAATCTCCATAGACATTGTTTGCGTCAGCGTGTGGTCTGGTGATCTCCGTTTTATGAGCCCATACCATCTCAAATGTTATTCCCCCAACTTACTTACTGTTTATGTCCGTGACACCCAAGCTACCACGAATGCGTGAACTTTTAATCCTATATTTTAGTATTACTCAGATACTTAAATGCGTACGGGAGTATGGGCATTATTCTTGACTCTGCCCAATAGAGTTTCTCCAGGGTATGCTTAGCTGCAGTAATTTAAGATGAGAAGGAATATGTATTTGAATACGCATTTTTATCGATTTTTGTGCTGCATGATCAATAATCCTGAAATGTTTATACGTTCCTGATAATAACCTAAGACAGCGTAAACATGGATTGCTTCAAATCACTTTGGACCTTTTAGATATCTCAAAAGGGTTTTCCAAAGCAGGATTCTTCTACATCTTTAATAAAAATTCTTATATACTTATATTATATACGTATATTAATTACATGTAATAACATGCATGAATTAAATGTAAGTTTTTAATCTACATGTTATTTATCATATAAATTGACATTTGATAAATAACATATAGATTACAAACTTACATTTAATTCATGCATATAAATTGACATTTGCCAAAATTAAGATGGAGTGACAACGTTCTCATAGATATCTCTGCCTTAAGGCACAGATACACATGCTTCCTTAGTGGCATGCTAATGAGCATGCCATTAATAAGCATGCTCTAACAACTGTACACACTTGCTCATTACTGGCATGCTTATTAGTGGCATGCTCATAAATAAGCATGCCCAAAGCTAACAATCAAACACACATGCTTATTAGTGGCATGCTCTTGTCATAGAATAGAGACGCTCTTGTTCAAAATGAAAACTTTGCAAACTGAAATAGAAAATTCAAGTGAACCAATAAATCAAAAAAGTTCCCGAGTTTCCATCCGCACATTTTTGATTTTAGTTTGCCTATTAATAAAGTTTCATAAACATTATTTCTCACTAAATTATTTTTACACAACGGTGACCGAGTATTCCACAGACATTCGTGATTCCTATAATAAGTCACGAAAAGTAATGTTTTATCATCTCCCCAACGCGCCATATTTGTTTCATCTGTCGCGGACTGAGAAGATCGCATTGATAATACTAGCCGCGAAGCCCGCGAATGACATAAGCATGCTCATAAATAAGCAAGTCTGTTCACACATGCTCCAAAGATACCCCTTCTCTGTGGTGAATGACAGTGGCATGCTTATAAATCAACCGGCGGTTGATTTTTGAGCATGCCACTAGGTGGCATGCTCATTTCTAGCAATATGCGTACACACATGCCACTAATAAGCATGCCACTGTCAAGGTCGATACTGCGCATGCTCACGTGCCACTAAATAAGCATGTGTATCAGACGCCTTAGAGCTTCGAAACTGGAGAGAGCTGGCACTAGACCGAGATGAGTGGAGGAAATTTATTGAGGAGGCCAAGACCTACCAAGGGTTGTAGTGCAAGAATGATGATGATGATGAAATGGACATTTGAAATTAAAATGACAAAATTTTTGTGAATATTCCAAAGAATGTAGCATAATTATAAGATTTAGAAAATATGGAAAATACAGTTAAGACATGTGGAATGCTTTAGTGATAATTATTTGTGATTGCATTACAAAATGTGAGCAGTAGACCAAGTATTGGAAGTTGATGATATTTATAGCATCATCATTAGACAACCGCCTATGAGAAGATGTCAGAATATGGATGAAGCAATCTGTCAAGACAAAAAACTGGGGTGTTTTAACCTTAGAGTATATACAATCCATAGAGGGATAACTAAACATTTTACCAAACCCGTATGCGTGGTAACATAAAGCTTACTCAGTTTTAACAATATAGTAACACATAAGACAAAAAGGGACAAAAAAGATCACCCGGTCGGGTACGTCTTTAATTGCTTTGTAAGGGTTCTCTTTGCCCGAGTTTCAAAACTCGGGCAGAGAACGGCAGAGCTGACAGATTTGTTATCCGTATTTTCGATAAATTATTGTGTGTTTACGTGCAAATATTACAAAAAATTGATATGCCTTCTTGTGCAATGAAGGGGTGTTCCAATAGGACTGGAAACGGGAAGAAACATATCAGTTATCACAGGTATTTTATCCAAAATATGAAAATTTTACATGTATACGTTTTATTTCATAATTTTAACAACAAACCAACTGCAAACATTTACTTTTGTTTAAAAAATCCTAGAACGTTTATTTTTGATTGATTTTATTACACAAATAATTCGGAGAATGCTATTTTGAAGATGTTTTTGATGACTTAAATCAAAATATGTCTATGAATGTTCAATCAACACGAACTGTAAAATTATTTACTTAGATAGCCGACATTTTAAAATATATCCGTCTCTTTTTTTCTCCTTTAAAAATTCTGAATTTTTAGGAGTAAGAAAGAGAAGGCACTACATTGTATGGATCTAACTAAGCTCAATGTGGTATTTTTATGACAAAGCATATTGGACCGACAGGGCTGTGCTTAAAATTTTAGAATACAAATTATTTATTATTTATTATTTAAAGTATTCGGATTGGGATATCATTTTTTGTAGGTTCCCAAAAAATGAAGTAAGAAAAAGTGAATGGATCCATGCTGTGGGAAGGATTAATTGGAATCCCGGAAGTCACAGTTGTGTTTGCTCAGATCACTTCTTGAATGTACATTTTGACAGAAGGAAAGAAAACAAATTAGTTCGAATAAAAAAATTTGCCGTTCCTAGGAATTATTCAAGAACAGAACTGGCTTTTGATAGAGTAAGTACCTATAGTGTTCATTCTTTATTCGTTTTTCGTTACATAAAAAATTTCTTAAATCGCCAATTTATACGGGATTTATAAAATTAGTTATGTGCATTCTGAAACTCCTAGTATATGAAGTAGTATATTTTCGTCCGGTATAAATATACATTGCCCTATAAAATACACAGTAGTACAAGAAATTACTTATACGCGCAGAAATCAAAGATAATGTAAATGGAAACTGCATACCTTTAGATCAAATTAGTATATTAAACTGTAATTCAAATAATTCTGTCAACATTATAAACTGTTCCTCCTCCAAATTAAAATTATTACGTGATGACGAATTGAGTTTCGAAAATACTTTGCCTTTCGACGATATTCCTGAATCAATATATATGTGCAGTCAGTATGTGGAGAGTTGTATAATTTATATTTGTGGTTTTGTTGTCAGGCATCTAAATAAAAAAATTAAATGTGAGAATTGTCTTTCTGCCCTTATTGGCTTTAAGACAACTTTGCGAAATTCATTAATTGCACAAAAAGATAGAGGGGGGTTAGTATATCCATCAGATGACGTTATTTTAATTTGCACACATAGTGAACGCGTTTTTAGAGAAGCTCTTAACCGTAGTGGAGGAAAAAGAATGAATCCTCACTTTTCATTAGAATATTTAGTCAACAGGGTCTTAAAAATATTCCTAACTGTAGATTGTTTTAATATATTACTTTCTCACATGCTAGACCAGTCACCGCTGGAGAACCATACTGTTCACCTAATTAAGGCAGTTGCTTCTAAATATTTAGATGTCAGGCTACACTTTCTGATCAAATCAGCGGTACAACCTACCGTCAGAGTGAGACAACATTTCAACAGATTAATTATCTTCCAAAATCAATAGCGTACTATATTAAAATTTTATATTTATTATTAATTCCATTAATGTACTTCATCATATTGTTTTTTCAAACAATGTATTTTATGTGTATATACAAACAATGTATATTATGTAAATAACGTAATTTTCTAAATATTTGTACAAATGCAGATATCTAAATGTTTATGTTTGATATGGTATAAATAATCCTCGATTATAATTATTATTATTGCAGTACCTTATATAATTATTGTTGTGGTGATATTTAAAATTGTAATAAAATAAATTAAAATAAATAGATGTACCCACATATAAAAGGCATTATCATTTATTGCTACTTTATTGTAAGAGAATTCACAGAGAATCGTACATTAGTGGTAGCCCTGATTTAGCAAGAAATTACAAACACGTGTTAGAAATGAATTGTCCAGTCTCACCGAACGACCACGCCTCTTTTAACAAAATTCTTACAAGTTTCGAAATAATATGGTCTCTATGGATTGTATATACTCTAAGGTTTTAACCTCCTTTAAATTAAAAAAAATTAAAGGCAATTTTAAAATTAATGATAATCGATAAAATTAAACATATTTTATTTATTTATGTAAGTTAATTATTTATCATCATAAATAAGGAATTATAGCATTTACAATCATAAATTTAAAAAATCAACGGAATGGTTTCCTATTATAAATACGTTGTTGAAATGCAAAGGATGAACAGAGCTTTAATAATTTAGTGTAGGCACTCAATATCCACACTTTAATAGCATTTAAAAATAACCTCAAAATAAGACAGCTTATTCGAAAAAAAGCGAGTAAATTAAGTTGTTTGACATTTAAAACTGAATGATGTCAGTGAGCGGAAGTTTATGGTCCCATAAGATGAGTGTAAAATACAATTTACGCTGTGTTAAATAATATTCCTACAAGGTGTAAATCAATCCTCGTATATATTAGGAAAATTGCTTTTGCTTCTCGTTTGCAAGTATGCAAATTAACATAAAACTTTATTTACCACTGCCTAACACTGGCATTTAGAAAATTTTAGTGGATATAATAACTGATTAGAAATGTAATATTAAAATTAATATAATGGTTTACAAAGGAATTTTATATCATTTACTAATATAAAATGGCTTTTAATAATTTTAAAAATTATTTATTTAAAGTCATACATATATTGAAATACAAATAATGATTGAATAATTTTATTTGATTCGTCTAAAAAAAACTAATATTTAAACCTTTTACTATAAAAGCCTTCTCACAGTAACGCAGCATGCAAAATTATTTTCAAAAAAACTTTTTTGGGTGCAATGAAGTTTTATGCTGCATTTAATTTACTTGTTTCAATACACATTAATTTTTCAAAAAAATATTATTTTTAATGAAGAAATTGAAGGAACTTATACTAAAATTTAAAATTTATTTAATTAATTGTATTACATTATAACAAAATATTCTTTAAAATTTATTATTCCCAATGAGTTAGAAAACTCGTTCCGGAAGAACAACATCATATAACACTTAAGAAAATAACAAAGAACAAAGTGTAATCAGAAAGTACAAAAAATTACTTACAGAAAAGGAAAATTTGTATACAGATACTGATGTAAATTTTTCGATTAAACTTGTAATTTGAAATATGTCTTACTTTCTGAAATATCTCAGCCCTGAGTAATGAAATTAATATAAATTTATTTTATCATATAATATTCCAATGAATTATGTAGTGAGTAAATAAATATCCGATACCTGGGTACAGAATCGTTTGTTTAAAAATTGACAACCATACTATGTTTGTGGTGTGTAGTGTTATTAACGTGCGTAGTGGTTGTCTTGATGAAGAGATGAGTAATATCTCGAAATCGTAGTGAGTAAATAGATATCCGATACCTGGGTACAGAATCGTTTGTTTAAAAGTTGACAACCATACTATGTTTGTGGTGTGTAGTGTTATTAACATGCGTAGTGGTTGTCTTGATGAAGAGATGAGTAATATCTCGAAATCGTAGTGAGTAAATAGATATCCGATACCTGGGTACAGAATCGTTTGTTTAAAAGTTGACAACCATACTACTATGGTTGTGGTGTGTAGTGTTATTAACATGCGTAGTGGTTGTCCTGATGAAGAGATGGGTAATGTCTCGAAATCGGTAGACAAAAAAGAAATTTGCAGTGGTTATATACTAACATAAATAATATTTTGTTAAAATGTCTGACCACAAAGTTAACGCTCTTAATATTAAAAATATTAATTATATTAAACCATTATTATTAAAATTTAATATAAAATGTCGTTGTGTAAATTTTTCAATATCCATTAGAACGACAGATATTTAATTTTATTTTCTTGCGTGAGTTCCAATGCACTTTTTTGTAAACATATTTTTTGGAAACAATAAACTAAATTCGAAATATACAATAATGAATGCGATAAATAGTCCGACTTATTATAATTTTATTGATTCATGAAAAAAGGTATTAAAAGTATGTGTATAATTATTGTATAATTTTATATGCAAAGATGTGTCAAGTATGTTTTGTGTTATGACAAATTTTACAATAGGTATACATATAATAGGAATATGAAAAAAGGAATAGGCAAAAAATAAAATAAAATATTTGTGAGTATTTTTTTTCGACTAATGTACGTGTGACTTATTTCCTATTGCAAAATATACTTTTTGAGTTTATTTCTGTAAACAAATATCAATAATTTCCCTTCTTTACTTGGCCTAATTTCTGCGAATAAATTGCCGAAGATTTGTTTCGGATTTCTGACCAAACGTGGACCTCCACGGTGGAGTAGTCTCATTGGCGCCAGTAGTAAAAATGTGAAACCTTACTTCACTTCAGTTCATTCATACACTTTTATGGCACTAGTGCAATTTTTATTTTTTCCTGGAAACGCCGAAATCTCCACAATTTTCACTACTCTCACGGAGAACAGAAAATCCTTAAGAAGGAAATACGTCATAAAATATTACGACTTTTTAAACCTCTTTTATTTTTATTACGACTTAGAAAACCTCCCTGAAGAAGTATGGTACAGGACGCACTAAGGTATAATCTTAGAGTATATACAAAAGGTATAATAGTGTGAGTATTACGTTGGTAAATGTTACCGCAGCACAGGTACGTACTTTCCAATTAACAACTTTACTTATGATAAATCATGATTTTTTCCTAAGAAATTACTGAATTTGACGCAAAAAATGAAATATTTGTAATATTACTAGCAGTTGAGAAATCGGCTGTCGACGATTAATTGCTACTAGGCCATTGGTGTCAACAATGGGCTAACGGTTATACTGGACGCTGCGTGGCCGATAGTGGCCGCCGCACGGCCATCAGGGTCGGCGATGCAAATCATAATATATATGATACATCGTCGTATATGCGTTAGAGTTTGACACATTTCCCAAAATAGGTACCTACATTCCAACATAAAAATTAAATGTCAAAAATGTACTTGCCTACATGAAAAATAAAATTGACGTAATAAAATATAAATATCGACTTATTTCGCCTTGAAGTGACTCAAATGTTAAATAATGAATATATAATATATCTACAGATTGAATAATATCTAAATGCATTTTAAAATAATTTGTACTGTACTGTACTTTTTGAAGCCGACCATGGAAAAACTACGCATTACTCGATACCTTTTAAGCACAATCATAATATTATTTGATGTGGATGCAGCATACTAACGGTGTAGTATGGTAAGTGTAATACCTTTCTTTATATGTATAGGCTTCTTTATATAACTAGCTGTTGGATGACCTAATAAAATAAAATATCAACCACTACTCAAGAACATTCTCGCAGGTTATTTGACCAGCAATATTAATGAATCAATTTAGAAAAAATCTTGATTTAAGTATTTGTGTATTTTAAATAAAATAAAATATTTGTTCAACAAATTATTATCTAGTGTTTTTGAAGAAGGGTTCATTAATACGTATTTATTGCAGAAACAAATTAATAAATCAAAATTCAAGTCCGCTGAGTGAAATTGAAAAAATAATGCATTTTGTTTAGTTTTGAAATAGTAAACACGTTGATGTGATACGCATTCCGTATTCGATCTCTATTTTAATAAAATAGTATAGTCTCTTAATGCACACAAGTATTTTAGTACATTTCTAGTGTGTTGGTCCATATGAATTGCTTGATAAGATTAGTGAACAATAAATTTTGTTAAATTTTTATATGTATGTTCTGAGAACAGTTACTGGATTTTGTGAACGTTGCGTTGATAGATATATGATAAATAGCCCTGTCACTGTAAGACTTCTTCTTCTAATTTATATTAATTAATTAAATTAAGTCATTGTTATTAGTGTATGTAAATGTGTGTCTGAGGTTTTCAAGGTAATTGTGGAGATACTAACATTATGCTCCCTTATTGCTATCTCCGTGCTTTCATATTGAAGAGTTCATATGGCACAAGGATTTTGCAAGGACGCTTGGTCAAAGGATCCTACGGTTGCAGTTCTACATCCGTGCGATCTTTAACCGTTTGAATTTCCCCTCACGCTACTAAAGAATCTTAAAAGATTCTCGCTATCATTATCTTGAAAGAAAATTTTAACATATTGATAAGTGTTAAAAATCTAAATTATCAAAACCATACTTTGTTATTTTTCACATGATAATATAGCTTATTGCATACCTACAGATAAAATAATAATTTTACCAATACACGAATTATAAGCAAAATAATCTCTTTAGGCGTAGGATGAAACTGTAGATGTTCAAAGGAAATTCTTGAATGACAATGCAAAAAAATCCAAGCACTCCCATTTTACAACACCTTTCCTTTAAAAATGTGGTGTTAAGTTTTTGTTTGTATTGGTTGGTAAATGAGTATGGTTTCAGGTGCAAGTTGGTTCACATTCTCTATACTAATTATGTATAACAATGCACGGTCTATAACAACAAAACAATATTATTATAGAGCCCAATATAAACGTTTATGACAGCGCCACCTAGATCACAGTATAGTAAAGCATACAGTATCAGTTGCCGGCAAACTTCTTGGACATTTTTCGGCGTGGTGGGAGAATGCGCAGAAGACAAATTTTGGGTCTCGTTGGTGGAAAGGTACATGCGCAAACTCTCCCCCACTTCGCCGAAAAATGTTCAACATGTTTGCCGGCATCTGTATATCTTCATACAAACAGCCGAAACGACACCCTTCGAAATCTCAGTATACTTCAGACTGCTCAGTCGCCGCAGGGCTGCAGTAATGTACGGACGCAAACAGTGTGAGACGCTCCCACGCATACATTTACGTCAATTTATGGCACCCCAAATCATAAACAGTCAGTCAATGAGCAGCCCTGGTGCGTGTTTAACCAAGTTTAAGTACCAGGCGGCCGTAGGTATTTATTTCAAGGACACCGCCGAGATAACATACTGTATGTATTTATTATACTGTGCCTAGATGTGCTAAAATGGTTCGTCCTTATAGTCTTATTTTTATTTTCTCCAATAAAAGATTGGAAACGATTCTTTATTTTTTTATTTTCATTCCGTCACTTTCAGTACAAAAAATAAATATCTTGCGAATGCTCATTTAGAAGGTTTTGTTGTCTGCATAAATATTTCAGTACATTATTTTTCTTTATACCTTTCTGATTAAATTGTTTTATCCGATTTGTTTAAATTATTTTAAAGGAACTACAAAGATATGTTCTGATAAATTATGATATACCAAACAAAATAAAAAATCATTTAAAAATGATTTTCTAGATTTAACTTCTACTAAATACCTAATTTAAATTTGCTATAACATTTGCTATGCATTTGTTAATGTCTTATATCCTCATAGGCATGAAATTAATATCATCGTATGTTTTAACAATATGTATCAAAATTTAAAATTACATAGAAATATTTAAAAATGTGCATACACCTAGTTTAAATGTCGTTTACAAGTTAGCACCACAGCACCTTTCAAGATTCAACATTAATAATATCTGGACCTACTGCGGATGAAAAATAGTGTGGACCACACGCGGCAGCGAGGTATAGAGAACACTACCCCGACTTCGTGAATCTTGATGGTTGGCAGATACGGAATGGCCATTTTTATGATCGATATATCGATACTTTCACTTTTAAATAAATACTGTTGTATAAAAAAAATACATGTTTAAGAAATTTTGTCAAAAAAAAATTGTACCGAAATACAACACTAGTATTTTTTACTAATATTTTCATTGTGTGTATGTAAAAGTATGACATATATTACTAAAATTAGTTGCCGTACAGTAAAAACTTACATTTTGTTTTAAATTATTATAGATTTAAATATTCAACTACCATCCGATTATTTATTTACTATTAAACACCCAATACTATCAGAAAACAATTTCATAAATTGGACACTCTTGAAAACAGGCGAATAATATTGGATCAATCCTTCCTTTTCCAAATAATTCATATCCTTATGAAATCACCAGCTTGCTATCTTTCCACGTCCCACTCCGACCTACCAGACAGACCAGACCTAGGTAACTTTTTTCCTTTTCAACTTATCATACCAATAATAGGAAATCCTCTCCCATAATTACTTCTTGAATTCAAAAGATATTTTCAATACCAAATATGAAGAGTATTGTCATGTGGTGAGGCAGATACAAAAAACTGGTCCCCCTACTGGTTTATGTGTGCGTTTTATCTGTCATTCATATCAAATTGACTTATCTATTATTATGTCTTATCTTTGTCATCCTTTAACTATGGTAGACATTTAACTATTTTTTTCTGTATTTTGTTCTACTAGGCAATTATGTCTCCCTGTTGGATGACCGAATAAAATAAAATAAATAAAAAGTATTAAATAAAACAATTTATTTATTGTATTAAATAATTAAATTTTTAATTAAGCTGAATTGCGGCATAACTCCCATCGAAAATTAAAATTAAAAACAGTAATTTGTCATCTTTATCTTCTTAACTTCATTTCGTGAATTTAGGACTAGATTATTTGTGAATGAAACATACAACAATTAAAAAATGTATTAAAAACTGAATTATAATAAAGATTCACAATTAAAGCTGTGAACTGACTTTTCCAATATAAAATCAATTACATAATAACATATTTTTTAATATTTCTATAGGTACACTAACCAATTTTTTAGTGGCTGTTCTGAAATTCAAATGGATTACATTTTTTTAAACAAGTCCCGTGTAGTCTAAGTATCGATATTTGCGATATCCTGAACCGGTGTTGTGGTGTCCCATCTCTATTCCTGTATTGTCGCTACCTTTTGTCGGCTCCACCTTTAAAGCGCGCCCCTAGAATGTAGCGCCTACCTACCGGGGTGGGAGATGTTTCTATTCTCTCGGGTGCTGTGTACCTTTGTCGGGTGAGAATTTATTATATTTTTAATGATGCCGCGTAAAAGCTTTAGATACAAGCCCTCTATTAAATATTGAAATATTAGTTGGACACGTTTTGATTTCATATTAATATCATGATAAATTTATTTGTTGTTTTATATAATATGGCAATATAATAATTTGATAAAATTAAGAGTGCTAATAAATTCATTAATAATTTGATGGGTGTAAAAGCAAAAGCAGCAAAATAAAATATGTATGCAGTCATCGAGGATAAGTAATTTAGAATGTATTGACTTCGAGATTTTATAGGAAATATAGCTCCATCCCATCCAGTACCATGACTATTATAAATCACTATTAAAAGCAAAGGTAGAAATATCCACTTCAACCAATCAACCCTCAAGGATGTGTCACAAGACAAAATGGCCATTGACGTGGATTTTGAAAAATCATAGCAATATCCAATTATGTAAATAGCAAAAACAGCAATATTATTTAAAATATATATATTTACACACATATATAATCTAAAAACTGAGGTGAAGGTTTCATAGATTTCAGAGAAATTTTAAAAATAACGGATTTTTGATTTTATTTTAGAAACACCTCAGTGGAACATTGCTGCCTCTACTTTTATACCCCTCATTTATACTATTCAATTTCACACAAAATGTATAAATGACGATTGTTTTTTATTTCAAGTAGCCTCACAAATATGTTTAATAGAGCTAGTTATATAATTTATAATTAATTTGAATACATTCTGAAAGCATGAAAATTTCATTAACTTACAGAAATGTTAACTATTACAGTGCATTTATGCATAATTGGTTTAAACAGATATTTTGTACAAGTAATACTCATAGCTTTTTTTTTCAGTAAGCTTTATTGGGTCCATAACAGTCGGCTGATAAGGAGCCAAGGTTTTACGGTGCGCCAAGGGAGAATTTATTTAGCAAACTTTCATTTGTAAACAGAACGCCTTAACAATAGTCTAAATTACCTGAGAGGTGACTAATGGGATAGGTGGGTAAGTAAGCACCCATTTTGTTGAAGCCGAGATAAAAAATGTTACTTAAATCTCTTCCACCGGGTCACTGAAAAGGAGATTAAAAATCTATTCCTAAAGTGTGTTTAGAGATAAATTTTCACACAAATATTCTTGCTTTCTGTCAATAATTCCAATTTGTTCAAAGAAAGTAAAAAATATTTAGTTTACAAAATATCTGGTCTATAAAAGGAGTCAAAATAATCAAAAACAATTTTAAGTGCATTCTAGTTTATCTGTTAAATAATTCCGATGAATATCATATATACAAAAAAATAATATTGCTTCATACTCTAGTCAAAAACTACACAAGTCTCTTTTACCAGCGGCAAAAATCTATATATTTTTTCAAAAGAAATGACAAATTTCAACCATAAATAGCGTAGTTCTGTCTTTCCGAATTTGATAGATGTGTGAATCAGTTGAATTGAATCGGTGAACGTTACATGTGTGAAGTGATCAATTAAGCCAGCCTTAAGACAGATCGTAATCCCTGTAAACACTCAATAAAGACTATAAATAGACATTCATAATGTATCTCAATTAATAAAAAATATTCACTAACTTTCCACAACTCTAAGATCCAAATTTCAAATGTATATTGTTAATTTAACATATTACTTTTTGATCAACTTTAATTTTAACACTAAAAATTTTTTTTTAAATAAATGTATAATAAATAAGAACTTACATATATCTGAAATCTTATATCTTACTATTTGTGTTAGTAAAATGACTATTTTCCAATAAATTATTTTTTTAATTATCATTTTACAGCAATGTTACAGCAACTAAGGGCTTACTTACTCGGATGAAATGGAATTTTTTTTTTTGTGTTTTGATTATTTTCAACACGAAAGACATGAAACTTCGCTGAATAATTTTAACCTTCCCACTGAAAAATCTCTACTTCTGCAGCAAATATAATAATATTTGTCTTTAAAATTTATAAACTTAATGTTTCACTTTTTTCTTAATACCCTATATACTTCAACTGAACAAATTTTGCTCCTGTATAGCACTGAGACAGTCTGGTCAATTAATGCAATTGAAATTAATGAGAACACTATATTTATAATAAAAATCATAGTTGGTCTTGACTTTAATAATATTATAAGAACTTTTTATTATTATGTAGATAATAAACAAGTTTTTTTAAGACCAGCATCTGTTTAAAAAATATTGTATTATCTGTTGACATTTTTGGTGCCGTACCTTGAAGTAATTTTTATTGCACTATATTATTGGTAGTATTTCGAAGGTATCAAAAAAGGTTTTTTGGTGTTTATACTTTGCACAAAGAAATACTCGGAAGAATATGGAACAGTTGGGTTTGCAGAGCAATAAAGATTCAAACTTTCGTACGAATTAGGTATTGTGAAAAGCGGTCGGCTGTGGTACTAAGTGTGTGCACCTGCGGCTCACTGTTCTTGGATACTTTTCTAGGAAAGGGTTATTAAGATATTGTAACCTAATTTTACTCGTGCCCGCGTATTTTCTGTTTACATGAATAACAGCAATTGTCGTGTGACGTGCTCCTTTGGTCCAGCGGTGATTGCCTAGTGATTTTCGTCCCTAACTGTTAAAAATTTATATATATACTATATATAATTTTTTAACCGTTAGGTACGAAAATCGCACAAGTATGCTTAAGCGCTTAGATTAGTTTGAAAATTATAATGTGTTGCTGTCCTTTAATACTTAAAAAAATTGTATGCATCTGCATTTCACATTTGGTTAGCTCTGCAATTTAATATTTATAATTAACAATATTAAATATATAACATTGCTAAAGTTTTCGAGAAGGTTATATACGATCAAGTCTATGCAGCTCTTCATCACTCCTTTCATCCAGATCAACACGGATTCATCAAAGGGAAATCAACCGTCTCCAATCTAATCCTCTTTAATGACTTTCTAACTGATAAAATGGATAAAGGACTTCAAACAGATGTGATCTATACTGATTATAGTAAGGCGTTTGATAGAATAGATCATCATCTGTTGATTAATAAGCTTTTCTTGGCCGGAATACGTGGTGACTTGCTAAGATGGTTTGCATCCTACATCGAAAATAGAACTCAGGCTGTGGTAGTAAGCAATTACATGTCGAGTTGGGTTGTAGTTCCCAGCGGAGTACCTCAGGGATCACTGCTGGGGCCATTGTTGTTTATAATCTTCATTTCCGATATTCACGATTGCTTTCGTCACTCTAATGTCCTAATTTTTGCTGACGATATGAAAATTTTTAAACCAATTTCTAGTATTTACGATTCGTTCAATCTACAAGATGATTTGCTACGGTTAGATAATTATTGTAAATTAAATAAACTTGATTTGAATCCCTCAAAATGTTCTTGTGTAGTTTTCACACGCAAAAAGAATAGAATACCATTTAACTATATACTAAAAGGAGAACAATTAGAAACAGCTACGTCAATCAGAGATTTAGGGGTGATCAATGATAGAAAATTATTATACGACGAACATATCGATTCTATTATAAGTAAGGCTTATAGGGCTTTAGGTTTCATCATGAGAATGTCTAAAGATTTTAAGTGTGTAAAGACATTGAAAGTACTTTACTGCACTTTTGTCAGAAGCAAACTCGAGTATGCAACGCAAGTATGGAACCCCCAGTATATGATCTATGTAAATCGCTTGGAACAAATTCAAAAAAAATTTATTCGCTTTCTCAACTTTAAATTCAATTGCGTTTCTGACGATTATGACAGTTCATGCAAAAAATATCACATCCTACCTTTATACAGACGTCGGGAAATAGGTGATTTGATGTACCTACTAAAAATTGTATCAGGCAACGTTGACTGTCCTGAACTATTAAATAGACTAAAATTCCATGTTCCCTGTAGATCTCGTAGACACAACCCAGTCTTTCACATTGATTTTACCTCATCCAACTATCGTCGGAATTCATATTTCTTGAGGGTATGCGATGCATTCAATAAACTGATAAGATTATTGGATATTGATCTGTTCGAGTGCAGCCACACAAGATTAAGAAAAATTTTGAGTGCTGAATTTTTTTCCACGTAATTAATTAATTAAGTTTCTTTTTCTGTTTGTTTAATTTTTTTTTCTTTCTTTCTATATAATTAATATACCTTAGTATATCATAAATATTTATCATTACTGACATATTTCTGTTTGTTTAAATTTTTTATTCTTTCTTTCTATATAATTAATATGCCTTAGTATATCATAAATATTTATCATTACTGACATATTTCTGTTTGCTTAAATGTTTTTATTCTTTCTTTCTATATAATTAATATGCCTTAGTATATCATAAATATTTATTATTACTGACATAATTCTAAATGTGGAGACCTGTAATTGGCCATCTATATTGTATCAATGTTTTCTATGCTTTTTTTTTGTGCTGTTGGTCTTCCATAAACATTAAATAAATAAATAAATAAATAAATAATATACTCTTTCTTGCAGGAAATAAGATTGTTTATTCCTTGTGATCTTCTTTTTCTTCTTGTTCTTCAGCCTTCATCTCTCCACTGCTGTATATAGGCCTCGTCCACATTCTTCCATCCTTACTAGTTGTAGCCATTTTTTCCCCCCCACAGCGGCTATATCATCGGCCCAGCTTTTTAGAGGTCTTCTAACGCCTCTTTTATTCTCGCAAGGTGTCCACTTCAGAACTCTAGGAGGCCATCCTGCCTTGCAACATGCCCTGGCCGCTGTCATTTTAGCTTCGCTACACGATCCATAATATCCACTACTCTACTTCTACGCCTAATTTCATAATTGCTTATTCTATCTCTTAGGCTTACGCCAGTCATGGATCTCTCCATGGATTGTGTGCATTTGAGCTTTTCTACGCTTTTCTTTGTAAGGACCATCGTCTACACTCCATACGTCATCACGTATACACGATTCAAAGGCTTTTCTTTTTAAGCTAATTGGGATGTCTTTGTTGTCGAAAATTAATTTGAGCTTGCCAAAAGCAGCCTAGCTCATTCCTATTCGTCTTGGCAATACTTGGTTTTTACTTTATATATATATATATTTCTTGGGCAATCACTGTGCAATAATTTGTAGGTAATTTACTTGAAGTATTCAATGAACATTTGTTATATATTTCAATTACGATTACAATTTATTGCAAATTCGATACTGATTTTCGATACGTCCGTCTCATTTTTATGCATCGCTTAAACTTTTTTTTAAATATTGTCATTGCTTTATATTGTTATTCTTTATATACCTATTTGTCTACATTCTTCCTAGGCATTGTATTCTGTGATTTCCATGTATTACATTACTTTATCTTTTATAAAAGTCCTGAAAGGCGATACTAAATAATAATAATAATAATAATAATAATAATAATAATAATAATAATAATAATTATAATAATAATAATAATAATAATAATTATAATAATAATAATAATAATAACAATAATAATAAATAAAATGTTGTATTTTTGATTGCAAAAAGAGGTGCCCTAAGGAATAACTCATTTTATTATCACCAGATTTTTTTTTACATAAATACTACCTTTTATAGCATTGAATAAAAGTAGTACGACTCAATTATAAACTTATTTATGTTACATAATTTTTTTATTTGAGTTCACTCATTTTAAATACAAAAAAAAATACTTTATAATTTTTTTTATTGTCGATAAGTATCATTACAACATATTATTTTTTTAATTAAGAATTATATTCTATTTTATTTTTCTTTAATATTTCTAAGAGTATCCAGAACTTACTAGGAGGATAGACCTGTTAAAAGCTTCTATAATCGAAGAGCGCGCATTAAAAGATGTATGGATGAGGTCGAAGCAAAAGTGGCGTGCCATGATAGAAGAGTGTGGCATTCTATTATCTTTGCCTACTCCTGCGGGGAAATAATATAATTCCTTTTTCTCATAACATCAGTTCATTTTTTTCATTTTTTCTTTTGAGTTTTTTATTATGTACCTAATTATTTTATTTCTCGCACTGTATTAATTATTACTTTATCATGATTTTTCAACATATTTAAGTTATGTTTATTTCACTAATCTTTTTGTCAATGATTAATCCTTCCATGTAAAAGCCCTAAGGGTGTTTAAATAAATAAATAAATCATACAATGCATTTCTATAAAAGTTAAATTATATCACGTATTCAGAATTAAATTAACTGAAGTTAAACAAACTGTAAAAGGAATCGAGTCTGATGCATCATAAACTTTTTCATCAGAACTGCACGACGCTTTTTCAAAAATGACCACAAGGCTTCCATCCCATAACTGACACATTGAACACAAAATATCAATAATTTGGTGCCTTCGCGGTGTTATATTATTTATTGTACTAAATTAGGGGTGTCAGGAAATGGTTGTCGCACCTACGTGGCTGGGTAGTCGCCACCAGGCAGGCGCCACCTACCTGCCACAGGGATAGTTACAACATTCTAAAATAAATTTTGATGAAAAATTGTGTAGATGTAATTTTGTGGTATCAAAAAAAATACAAAATAAAGATGAATTTCAATCTAATTTGTTTAAAAATTGTTTGTTCTATTTTATATCTTTCATTTAATGTTTTGTTTTTCTTTTATGTTATTATTTTTAGCTACTTATTTACAAAATACTTATTTATTTACATTATTTTTGTTAATGGTACTTGGTGCCGTATAGAAATAAAATCGTTTTTCCCGTGTTTTCCAAAAATTGTTTTGTATTAAATTATATATATCACAATATTGATATTAGAGCAATGCCACCAAAAAATAATAATAATACAAGCTTACATACACATTTAGAGTATCTTTAGTTTTAAATATTTTAATGACAAAGCTCTGTAAGTAAGAAAAAAACATTTTTATTAAAGATAAACAAATAATTGTTTAATGATGATAATGAAAAGTTGACATCTAAAATTATTGTCATTTTTACAATGTACAAATTACTAAAGAAAATCACCTAGTTTGGTATTGTTGAACCAGCGAATAAGAGAATGGTGGGAAAGATTCATATGTAACACGTGTTGACTTAAAGTGCCATGACCAAAAATTAACATTGCTATTACTATTACTCTTTTATTTTCCCATGTAAAATAAAATAGTCTACGTATATATGAATTACTCTGGCCTCTCTTTTGCTTTCCGTGTATACGCTTAGTTAGTATAGATACGCTTAGTTATAAATTAATGTTGTAAATTTCGCTTGTATTCATTTTCTTGTGTGGTATTTGTGAAATTACTGAAACCGAACAATTAAGATGCAATGTTTCAATTGAGATAACAGTTAGGTCAATTTCTCGAACACAAGCGTTCTCGCGCATCAAAATATTGACTTAATTTACGATTTAATCGCGCAATTATGCAAGCTAGAAGTGTGAAAGATTTGTTATTTATTGAAGTATATTAGGCACATACCTGCTTCGGAAAATATCCGGTATATTAAAAATATCCGATTTCCTTTCGATATGCTCTTAATTTTGAAAGCTATTAGAATCAATTGGGTTTAAGTGGTCGTGATTACTGCCAATTAGTCACTATTCAATTCTGGACTTTCCCACGGAGATGCGCATCGATCCGGCGATCGAGCTCACGGATTCCCGAATCGATGCGGGCCAACAAAGCGGCGCTCGTCACCTCATTCGCCGTCTCGCTGGCGCCACCCGAAGGCATTCATCATCCGAATAAAGGACTTTCCCAAGCAGGACGCATTCCTGCAGGGGGAAGAAAGAAAAGGGGGCGGTCCTGCGCTTTATTCGGAGATAATTCACGGCCCGCTGGACCAATCACAATGGCGAGGATCCGACGATGGAATGCGGAGAAAATTATTAAATGCGCTTTTGTGAAACAATCGGGCTGCGGATAATGCACGAGGGTAAGCCGCTTAGCCTTCAGGGAGGAAACTCATTCAGCTGGTCGACTATATTTATCTAGCATTATTGGCGTTTTTTATAAGGGTAGGTAATTTCTCGGTTTTTCGGATTTGTATTTGATCCTGTGATGGACCAAAGCGAATACATAGAAATGTAATAACATACATTATCTTCAGCATTTCGTGTATGGCAATTTTATTTTTTATATAGAGTATAGATACAGGACGAATCTGTTGCAATTATAACTTATTTTAGTATAAAAACATAACATAAATTTGTTTAACGTTAAAATTTTTTATGGAGAGAGATGGAATAATATTAATCACATCTTATTAATCCTAACGACCATGTCGATGCATAAATGCGCACGTGCACACATACACACACACACACACACACACACACACACACACACACACACACACACACTGTACTTCCTCCGGTAAAATTAGGGATTCTTGTAATTAGCCAAAGGCTAATTATAAAACTAATTATAAATCTAATTATAAAACTTATGTAAGCAATTATTAATTCCTGTAAGAAAACTGGTAACGAAGGATAAAAATAAAATAAAATAATAGATAGAAAATATATATAATAAACACCAAGAAATTTCATAAAATAAAAAAATGGTCTATAGCTAGACCGCATTCAAAAGAATGTGCGCAAAAAATATGTGTATTGTCACGATGCAAAAAATGAACACAAAATAAGTTTTTCTAGTAAGTAACCTTTTTTTAAACTAAAAAATATATATTTATTTGGAATATCATATTGAGGCTTGTAATATGGGCTTGCCAGGCAACTTTCCCCCGCTTTCTTCTTACGGGACAAAGCTAGTCTAAGAACACATTTAAAATAATGGAGGACGGATTTTAACAAGGAAAATCCGATAACTTACCGAAAATTGATGCTTTTATGTTTGATTCATTTTACAGTTTTCAGGAATGAATTTCCACATTTGTGTATCGTATAATATCAACAAAACTTTTTCCCTGATATTATTGCCACACTATACAAAAAAGCCGGTCTATTTTGTAAAAAAACGAATGAACGTCTAAATACGTGAATTTTCCGTTACGTGTTATACGTAGGTGTACGTCAGATGACATAAAAAGTCATGCCTAACGGCACTTGTGAAAATATGTGTTTTAGCGGGAAGTTAAAATCGTGGTTTTCAAAATGGTTTTTTAATGTTAATATACATATATATTAAAAAACAACTTTTTTATAAACGTATTTTCTAAACCAAAGTAGAGATTTTTCCTTTAAAAAAAAAAGTGAAATTACCCTATTACAAACACTATAAGAAGTCACAGGGATAATGATAATGTATTAAAAAATATTTTTGAAAATCTTTGCAAAAATAGATTTCAAAATTAAAATTGTTCTCAACCGGAGGCGGGCAATGTGTGTAACCAACGCGGCGTGAATTGCGTAGAACTTCTCAGAAGCTGCGCATTGTTATCTCGGCTCGTGAATGGACCGGGCCGCGCACCTTGCGTGTGTTCCACACCTCACTTAGCTCGTCATTGAGCGTGTCCTCACTAAACAAAGTCACAGTATAGTAATATGCTTTACTATACTGTGACAAAGTGCAGTAAACTGCGGTGGGTACGACGATGCTTGCTTTTCCTGCAATAAACTCCACCTAGCGGTAAATTGGGGGCACTTGCCTTATCTTGTTGTTCGTGCCTTTTCGCCTGCTTTGCAAACAGGTAAACACTTAAACAAAAAACATTCGGAGTTAAACAGTTTATTTTGCCAATGTCTTAATAACAGCTTTTCATGTTCCCTTTTTGTTATTTTTATTTTTAAGGTCCACATATATTTTTTTAGTGAAAATTTTCGTTTTTCCAGTGCAACACTAAGATTATCATAGCCTTTAAGTGGATACGGAAGGCATGGAAGGAACTGAAAGGAGATATGGAAAGAAGCAGCAATTAAGATTATAAAGACAGTAATATCCTTCCAAAAAATATCAAGTTAATCACATGACTAATAACATAATAATTTCGTTGTCTGTCCGCCTGTCTGTCCCCGTTATTTCTTAAGTAACGTCCGTAATTTAGTTCAAATTCACGGCTAAAAAAACGAAATTAAATAGCCGGAGATAGGGCTCAAACCCCGGGCCAGCAAACCCAAAGGCGGCAACGATAGCGATGTTACTATCGTCGAACCTGCATTACACGTCAAAAATACAGTACATATAGGACTTAGAAAAGGCGGGAACCATTTTATGCTCCGCCTAGCGTAATCACAAGGGTAAAATAATTAAAATAGTACCGTTAATTGCCGGCAGGGGAAATATAAAAAAAAATGTTCAGATATTTTGATAAAAGTGGTTATAACTATTTCACGGATGTCGGTTATAAACAATTACATACTTATTCTTTAGGAACCGCCATGTAACAGTCATTTTTGTGTTACTGCTAATTTTGGAACCCACTCATCCCCATATATATTAAATGCAGTTATTATGGTAGCAAAATAAATACTGCTTTATAGTTTTGATTCAGTTCGTGCGGCATCCATTTTTTGAGCTTTTTTGATTTTCCTATCTTGTTTGATGGATTTGTTGGATGACTAACACCTTTGTCGAAGCTTTCGAATTATTTTTCGTGATTCCTATTCAAAATTACGTCTTTAGTCGGTTGTTATCTAAAAAAGTACGCCAGCGACCTTCTTCATCTTCAAGACTCGTCCCCAGTACATTTTTGTAATTACCGTTGGTCTTATTTTATTATTTTTCATGTTAAATCCAATAGTCCGATTTGAAGCAAAATTTACAATAAAACTTTAAAAAAGCAACCAAAAAGTGTACATGTATGTCGAAATTAGTAACATGAAAATAATGAAATGACACTGAAACAGAAAAAGGTTAGAATTCAGAAAACAAAAGCCGAAATTATTTTCCTATAGGCCTTTCCAATTTTAACAACTGGTGCACGCGGACTGGTGAACTCATTTGTAAATATCGCTGAATTAAGATATTAATTCACTTGACAATTGAGTCAACTTTTAAGTAAGTAAATGCATTATCAAAAAACAAATTTTCCATAAATAAGGCCACGATCAACCAGTAGCACCAACTGGGGTTCACCTCAGGGATGTTATGGATATGAAATTTCGCATCTGGATACGGATACGGATATAGGAAAAATATTATACCGGTTTCGGATACGGTTACGGATATGAAATTATTTCGGATTATCCGCTAGTTTCAGATAATTTCGGTTACGGATATTAGAATTTTAAAATTATAAAAGTAAAATACAAATAGCAAGATTTGACTTTTATTTCTAGTCTATATTATCAAATACACAAATAAATAACTATTATTACAGCCACTTACACTTGCACTTCATAGGTACCTACATAGCACTTGTAAGTGCTATGTAGGTATCTATGAAGGTATGTACAAAAAAATACAAAAAACAAAATTATAATAAACAAAAATAATATTAGTAACTTCTATTAATATTATTCAATACAAATAAAATACAGTAATTTATAATTAATCAGTCTTCATAAGCATTGCTTGAGTATTAAAGATAAAGAGTAAAATCTAAAATTGTAATAAAATCTTGGTACACTTTTACTATAATCAAAGTAGGTACCTATATGCATAACAACAAAAATAGTTCTTAATGAATTTTGTAAGTAAGGAAACCATTTCAAAATGTTTATTATAAACTTTAACCTTAATTGTAGTTTTAATAGTCAAAATTGAGCAAAGGTAAATGATACTTTTTAAATTATTATATTATTGCAAGAGACACGCGCGGCTTGTATGACAACTGAAAGTGACGGCTCGGCCGGGCAAAATAAACAAAAATCAGTCGTAACCTGTCATTTAGATTTAAACTCCGCCTTTATCCGAAACTATCCGAAACTTTTATATCGGTTTCGGTTACGATTACGGATATTTTTTTATTTCGGATATCCGATAGTTTCGGTTACGGTTACGGAGCTCCATAACATCCCTGGTTCCCCTGACCGCCACATTATACTGCCTCAAATAGGAACAGAACCTTTATCAGCTTAAGCCATAGCCCCCTCACAAATCGCATTTTGGCAAATACACACTGAATACTCGAAACTCAACAATGTTTACAGATCTTTTAATTTATTTTTATTTACTTTAATCCTACGCCATTTTGTGATTAAGGGAGATTACACAGGATTCAGTGGGAAAACCCCCGAACATAATTGCCATCATTTTGTTACTAAGTAAAGTAGAGGAGATTCACAGGAAGGTCTGAGGAATGTTTCTGCATAACTAGACAGACATAAAATGATGAATAGTATCAGTGAATCTTAGAATTATCGATTCATCTGAACAATAATGGCTGCACGGCTGAGGGATTTAGGACGAAGCATTGAGATCTGAGAGTCTGAAGGTTGAGACTACTTTATTTGCAAATGGGAGTAAATCCTAGTCAATCTATAATACAAACAAAAATATTGAAAGAGTGAATATGTATAAAAAATACCATAGATAAAAAAGTATTATAATATGTAATACAGTAGATCGGGCTTATTGCGATTATTATTGTAACTTTTGATAACAATAACCGGATGATAACATGAAGCAGAAGACAAAAAATATCTTGTTCAACACAATTTATTACAGAATACAAATAATGATCAGAATATTTTGAGTTTTTCTAAATTTTTCAGAACACAGAACTGGATATTGTCCCAGGGACATCATGAATCAAGATATATTATAGATGTCTCATAAAGACGAAATTATATTTTTTATGGAAAAGTAGGTATGGAAGTCTTTGGGTGTTCATAGGGCTTACGACCTATCGTATGGCTGGCTTAATTGATCACTTTACACAATGTAACATTCACCATTTCCACCCATGATAGAACACCGACCACATCTATAAAATTTTTGGAAGATATTTGGTATATATATTTAAATTTTACAACCCGTTTCATATGTATGTTTTAATAATCACTAGCGCGACCGGAATCCAAAGCTTTTTTATTCCCCTTAATTAACTTCCATACCCACTTTTCCATAAAAAAATATAATTTAGTCTTTATGAGACATCTATAATATATCTTTATTTACAAATTAATATTGTCACGTGTCGTGGCTGCAGGAGGAATTAATGAAACGCTGGAATTCAATACAGGATTTATTAATTACTGATTAATTAATTATTCGTTCGTACAAAGTCACTGAACACCATTAAATGTAACGCTATTCCTTAAATGAAACTGTTTCGTAATTTGTCATTCGTGAATAGACACTTTATAATCGTTTTAACACTTTATTCACTATTCACTGGAACATTCCATCCAACTTCAGCACGTATTCCGGTTTATTTCGCTACGTAAGAACTTTTCCAGAATATCGCTGTCGAATTACCGCTCGCTTGGCCAGCCTGCGAGCCTGGCCTCCGCAACTCGCGGCTGTGTTCGCTTCCGTGCCGCTGTCAAGCGCGTCCAAAATAGCAACTCGTCGTTACTCCCTTGTGCCGCCCTATTTATATTGGATAATGCTGATATCGAAATTTTCAGACGTTTCCAGTGTTTACGAGAACTTCCTCGTGGCTTCCAGACTTTTGTAGATGTTTCCCGTAAGCCATAGATTATGCTAGGCCGTTCTCATTTTAAACAACTGTCACTTGACATGAAGTATGATTATAAAAGGGGAATTCATTTAAATATTTTGTATGCAGGGTTTTTCTGACAACAGATAATAAAAAAAATGATTTATAGCATAATCCATGATCATATTTTCCGGATTCCACTATACTTGAGAACAATTATTGACAATGAAATGAAAACGCTTGTGATGAATCACCTGTTTCTATAGATTTTTTTTTTATTTTATTTTATTATTTTATTTTGAACTCTAAGATGATTTAAATGCTACGCGGGAAAAAATTGAGCTAAACCCACCTGGCGTAGTATTGGAGCTACAAAAATTTGGGAATGATGAAACGCTAGTATTGGGAGGGAGTTAGTAGCGATTGATCGGATATAGGTTACGAGCAGTTAATATTCAATTCTTATAAAACATATTAATCTGGTGGTGAAGCCGCGTTTGGTACAAATGGTTGACGATCGGCGCGGTCCGAGCGGTCCACATGTGCTTCCCAAAAAAAATGCTGAACATGGTTTTCAGAGATTTGGGGCGCGATTATTGCGTTTAGAGCCGTTAAAAAACCGATTAACGTCTACTCTAAGGTGACGATGATATTGACAGTTCCACGAGGTTTCAGAATTATGGCCTTTTTTGCTGTGGTTTTGAAACCGCTTAAATGTCATTAATCGCGATCTTAAGTGGATTGCCGCGCAAGAGAGATAGCAGAATATGAGCAAAGGCAAGGAAGGCAGGTCCTAATCGGGGGATCGCGAGAGGAAAACGCCCCATAAAATTTTTTTTATAGGAAGTGGCCGTGGAGCACGGATTAAACGTATACGTTGTACCAGAGGGGTGACCTTAACTGAGCGGATAATGTTTATTTTCGTTTCGCGGGAGTCGGATAACGTAGGCAGGTAGAAAAGTTAACTATAATTCTATTATATTTATCTGTAGACTAACGCTCTTCAGGCTTTTACAACAGATAGGTAATTGTGCAATGACGGTATATACGGTTAGGAAAGAGATAACGATAACGTGTAAGCAGATTAATGGCACGACAAGAAAATAATATACTCGAATATAGATACAATATATTAACTATGTAATCACTGCAAACCTGCCCTACGTTAGCGTAGTTTCAACAGGACGGGTAACGTGTATACGATTGGCTATTCTAGCTCAGATTTCGCCGGGTTTGCTAGTAATAACCACAAAACATAATTGGAACAAGTGTATTCAATTCAATTCAATTCAATTCAATTTATTTCATGATAATATGTACATGACAAACAAATGTTTAAGGCATACATATTAGAAGTATATATCAAAAATGAAAATATTTAATAAATTAAAAATAACATAAATCTGGTCAAAGGTGTAGGAGAGTCCCGCTTCGGAAAAACCCCTCAGACACATGGAATATATCAATACCCAGAGCGATTTTGTTCAGCATGGCTGTGGCTCTTCCAACAGGCATAACCATCGGCAGGTTGGTCCTGTATATTGGAATGTGAAACAATCTATGCTGACGATGTCTAGTGTAATTATCAAGAGCATACAAACCAATGCTCTGCATAATTTGAGGATTATCAATCATACCGCGCAACAATCTAGATAAGAATATTGTAAATAAAATAATATGAATTTGCGGCCCATATACACATGAAATAAAAGGATAAAGCGTATGGGGATCTTATAGATGGATGGATAAATGAAACAAATATATAAAGGAGTAAATGCAAGTAAAAAGCAAGCATATAAGTACCAAAAACATAGGAGAACATAGTGTGATAGAAATTCGAAGACGGGAGGAACAATAATGTGAAGTGGAAAGGATATAGCAAGAGCATGTAACAATGATAAACGTACAAATACAGACAACTACTTGAGACCGATTCGACAGATACTAGCAATCTTTCAACACACCTCTAAGAACATGGTGAGCGGTATATAGTTAACAGCGGAGGCGTCCAGTGCCTTGGCAATAAATGAGCACTGAATTAATCCGACGCCTTGCCTGCGGCACTGGAGGTTTATTTACTTATTTGTTTTATTTGTTTTCATTTATGGGGTTTCTTACAGC